>JASDQU010438028.1:48881-82586 GCA_032191745.1 Picea mariana | reverse complement strand
ATAAGGAAAGTGGGGCCAAGTGACCTAGAAGATGTTTTTAAGGAAGCTACTTGGAGAGTATAAATAAGAGGAAAGGATCTCTCATTTTAGATACACTTGAGAATATTTAATATCTATAGGTGTCTTAGGTAACCAAGGATATATAAGCCTAAATTATGAGGGAAGGTGAAGAAAAGAAGGCCGAAATGCAAGGAAGGATAAATTCTTTTGATGGTGCTTTCTAAGGTATGTTATTTATAGGTCATCTCACCATTTTTGCTATAACTTTTTTCATATAATGATTCAGACCGTGAAATTAATATTCCATTGATAAAACATATCCAAGTATCTATGGTAAAAATTCAACCTATGGGTCGTTGTATTTTTGGAGTTACACTCCGTGTAAAATAGGGTTTGTGGCTAGTCCTAAAACTAGTCAAAAACAGGTGTTTCGGGTAAAAACGTCATAACTTCTTCATAACAGATCAAAATTCAATGAAACCAAATTTTTTTCTTAGGGTACAGTCTGTAGTATGTTTTGTAACAGTTTCAGATCAATTAAACAAAAATTTCGTGTGGGGCATGCTCTACAAGGTCGCTTTCTAGAATACGCCAGAATTCAGCAAGGTATGTCATTTTTGCTATAACTCCTTTTCTGAGAGGTTCCAAGTAGTGACACCTAGATGAATTGCATAAAAAACATTGAAGAACATTGTGTATCAGTTTCCGATATTTATACATTACAGGTTCAAAGTTATGATTACTTCAAGTTAGGGTTGTTGACTAATCCAAAACTAGGCATGTGAGACTAAAGAAACGTTTGATGAAAATGCTAGTCTCTTATTGTTAAAGTTAAGGAAGGTTTGCAGGAATGTGATCATATACACCAGGTCTATTACAGAGCTACAAAATATATTTGTATGATGAAATCTATGAGGGATTTTGGTTGAGGTACATGTTGAATACATGGTTGAGACGAGTAGTTGATGAGTTGGAACATACATGAGGTGTATAGTTGATGATATTGGTACATATTGATGAGTCATAGTTGATGAGTATTTGATACATGATTGGTACATACTTGGTACATGGTTGGATGCACTTGTTTATGGTACAGGTTGATTACAGGTTGGTGCATGGTTGATGCACTTGTTTATGGTACAGGTTGATTACAGGTTGAGGTACAAGTTGATGCATGGTTCAGATTTATTGGTATAGTTTTACAACGGTATATCACCCAGTGATAGTGTGACAGTGGTTCCATCATTCTACTTCTACTTTAGGGTGGTTGGACAGGGAAAGGACATGTGGTTGTAGCCACCTTCCGGTTGTAGTCGGAGAACATAGGGGGTTGAAGCCTCCTTTTGGTTATAGCCAGAGAATTGGGGAGTTGGACATTCCTTCAAGTTGTAGCCTGAGAAACTAGGGGGTTGGAGCCTCCTTCGAGTTGCAGCTGGAAAACAAAGAAAGTTGGTGCTTCCAATGAATGTAATTCTTCAAGACATATAAGAAAAAAGCATTCTATGGTTTTCTCCTGATTTGGGTTTCCACGTAAAACACTAGTGTACCATGTATGTGTATGATTGTTAATTTTTTCATTGCTTATTTACTCTGTAGTTATTGGATGATAATGCTTCATTGATATAACACTTGGATTATATGGTTAAAAAGGATTGAATTTCTCTATTACTGATTCACCCCCCCTCTCAGTAATCCAACAATTGGTATCAGAGAAGGTTCCTTAAGGAAACAATTTAACCACTAGAAGGAGATCATGGATTATTCTGAGAATGGAGTACCAATGTTTAATGGTCAAAATGGTTTTAAGTATGAGATGTGGAGCATAAGGACAAAAGTATTTTTACAGGCATAGGGACATTATATTTGGCTATCAGTTGTTACAGGATATGATAGTTCAAAAAGGGCAAAGACTGCAGCCAAGAAGGAATTGAGGAAAAATAACAAAATAGAAATGGATTTCATCTGGGAAGGATTACCTAATCCAGTAAGAGAAAAGGTTGGTAAATGTTCATAAGCAAAAGAACTTTGGGATAAGTTACATGACATATATTCTTCACCCATCACGGATTCAGAAAATGTCAAAGAAGATGTAGAAACAAATCAAGAAGAATTGTGTTCACCATGTCAAGAAGATTTAGAAGATGAAGAGTACATAATCACCAGAGGTATGTTGTTTTTTGTTAATTGTGAAAAACATGGACATCTTGAAATAGAATGCCATGAAGGAAATGAGACAGGAAAAATAATTGAAAAGGAAGACAATTATGAAAAAAAATTGATTACTGCTTTAGGTGAACTAAGAGAAGAAAACAATTCACTCAAGAAAGAATTGACGAAACAAAAGGAAAGTGCTCACATTTTTTAAGAAGCCCAACAGTTCATCGCGAACTTAAGAAATCAGCTAGAACAAGCCAGAAAGATCGAAGAAAATCTTGAATATCAAAAGCAGTGTTTGGAAACCAACATAGCAGCACAGAAGGAAGAAGCATAAATGAGAGAGAAGATATTGACAGATCATCTTAAGGAAAGAACTAACGATATAAACCATCTTGAGGCAGAGTTTGGTCAAGAAGAGAAAGGACTTGACGAAGAAATAATCACATTAAAAATTCAGCCTAAAGAAGCGAAAATAACATAAGAAGTCATGAAGTCTCAGATAATGAAGAAATAAGAAGAGGTTGAGAAGCTTGAAGAAGAAGTTGTCACATTGAGAAGTAAAATCGTCAAGCTCAACACGAACGTTGAAGAGATAGAAACATCCACATCAGTTATAGAGAATGAAGAGAAGCACTCTAGGTTGCTAGAAAAGAAGAATGAAGAAAATAGAAAGAGTTATGCAGAAGTACTCAAAGGAAGGAATCATGGTCAACCAGAATCTAAGAAAACTATTAAAGATACATATTCAATGGGACCATCCATGTTCAAGCCACAAAGAAGCTTCAATCATGATCATGATCAGTCAAGACAAAAATTCAAAAGGACTATGCCACAAAGAAGATCATTCACTCCCAGGTATGCAAATTTATTTTATGGTCATTGTTTTTATTGTACTAACTTTGGACATAAGGTTGCGGATTGCAAGGATTATAAAAGAAATGTTCAAGCAAGAAGTGCCTATGTGGTTGCACGTAACATTGAGTGTTACAAATGTCATAACTATGGAGACATAGCCAGTGATTGTAGAAGCATGATCGATACTTCCATAAAAGAGAATACTGATATCAGATATAAGAAAGTATGGATAAGAAAACAAGAATAACAGGTGAACAAAGACCAGGTACCAGAGATCGCAAGATTGGCAATAAAATGAGATGAAGAAAATTCTACAGAGAAAAAGAAAGATGTTAGATACAGAAAGGTTTGGAAAATAATTGAAATAAAGGTTTGGAACAGGTTCAAGAGATTGTATTTTCAGGCATTGTAGTGAAAGATGAATGCATAGACAGAAATAAAGAAGTCAGAGCTCAGAGAGATAATGAATCTACCCATGAAGATGATGATGAATCTACTAATGAAGATGATGATGAATACACATCAGAGCAGGAATTGTTTTGAGCCGTCCAACTTAGAGACTCCCAAGTAATATGAATATTAGACAGGGGGAGTCTATGTGATAGTTGTGACATACCAAAGAACCATCCTTAGAGTATCTTGCAGAGTTTGAGAAGACAGATTCAGAGCAATCAGTTAGCAAAAGTATAGTTTGATAGTATAATGATAAATGGGTTAGCATTATGGACAGTTGCGCAAGTAGAGTCTTGGACAATATGGAGAGAGATGGATTCATAAGAACACTTAGCAAGTTTTGATAGATATATGATAGTGGACGAGAGCATGGATTCATAGATTGGTTCAGAGAGTGGTTCAGAGACAAAGGAACATTATCGTAATGGATAATAATTACACAGGAAATGGATCAAACAATGCTAATGGATAACAAATTGATAGATATTTTTTGAAAACAGGTAGTGCATACAATAGTTCACACTCAAAACAGAGTAATGCTCAGAAACAACACTGAAAAAACTCCCTACGAGCTATGGAAAGGAAGACCAGCAAATGAGAAGCACTTTAGAGTTTTTGGAAGCAAATGCTACATCAAAAGAGAAGATGGCAGAATGGGAAAGTTTGACTCTCGTGTGGACAAAGGAGTACTTGTTGGTTACTTAAGTAAAAGAAAAGCCTACAAGTGTTACAATTTGAGATTGAACAAAATTGTGGAAAGCATCAAGGTAACAATTAATGAAACAAGTAGAACAGAGTCAAAGGAACAAGAAAATGACTCAATGGAACAACAGAAGATGAAAAGGAAGTAGAAGAGGAAGATGAAGAGAATCCGACAGAAACAGAAGAGCAAGTTCAACAAGTGTCTCCAAAGACACCCAGTAAACGAGTACAGAAGAATCATCCTTCAGATCATATTATCGGAAATAATGATGCAGGAGTTGAGACTAGAAAAAGAATCCGTTCATCGGAACAACCACACCTAGCACTCTTAACTACAATTGAACCAAACTGTTTTGAAGAAGCCAGGAAGGATGAATTTTGGAATAAGGCCATGGATGAATAATTGGATCAAATAGAGAAAAATGACACTTGGGAATTGGTTCCAAGACCAAAGAATAAGAATGTGATCGGCACAAAATGGGTTTTCAGGAATAAATTAAATGAATATGGACAAGTTACAAGGAACAAAGCTAGATTGGTATGTAAAGGATATGCTTAGATTGAAGGAATCGACTTTGAAGAGACATTTTCCCCAGTTTCTAGAATGGAAGCAATCTGTTTTCTTTTAGCTTATGCATGCTCCAAAAATGTTAAAGTATATTAGATGGACGTAAAATCATCTTTTCTGAATGGGGAACTTGAAGAATAAGCCTACATTGAACAACTGAAAGGATTTCAGTTGTCAAAGAACACAGATTATCTGTGTAAATTAAATAAGGCCTTGTATGGTCTAAAACAGGCTCCTAGAGCATGGTACTCTAGACTAGATAAGTATCTGCAATAGGCAGGGTTCAGAAAAGGAAGTGCAGACAACAACCTCTACATCAAGGTAAGTCAAGGTAGTATTTTATTAATTGAATTTTATGTTGATGATATTATTTTTGGTAGTGATGATGACACGTTAAGATAGAAATTTGCAAAAGATATGCAGAAATAATTTGAAATGTCGCTACTTGGAGAACTATCCTTCTTTTTGGGACTTCAGATACATCAAAGCAACCAAGGAATTTTTATTTCTCAAACCAAGTATATTAGAGAAATGTTAAAGAGGTTCGGAATAGAAGAATGCAAACCAATTGTCACTTCCATGCAAACCAATTGCAAGTTGAGCAAAGATGATGATTCAAAGTCTACAGATCAAAGGAAATACAGGTCAATGATTGGAAGCCTATTGTATGTGACAGCATCCAGACCAGATATAATCTAAGCAGTTGAACAGGTGGCACGATTTCAAGTAGCACCAAAGGAATCACATGTATTAGCAGTGAAGAGGATTTTCAGATATCTCAAAGGAACAAAAGAGTTTGGGCTATGGTATCCAAAAGGAAAGGATCTATCACTAATTGCCCACACAAACGCAGATTGGGCAGGTTGTATTGATGACTGACGAAGCACCAGTGGAGCAACTTTCTACTTGGGTGAGTGTTTAGTATCATGGATGCGCAAGAAACAATCATCATTATCTCTATCTACAGCCGAGGCACAATATATTGCAGCAACAACATGTTGTACACAGGTTCTTTGGATGAAACAAACTTTGACAAATACACAGGTTGAGTATGATGAGCCCATTCCAATATATTGTGATAATACAAGCACCATCAGTATCTCAAAAAACCCAGTGATACACTCCAAGATGAAGCACATTCCAATCAAGTATCACTTTCTATGGGAACAGGTTGCAGAAAAGAACATCAGAGTTGAGTATGTGGGCACAAAAGAACAAGTGGCAGACATCTTTACAAAACCACTTCCATAGGAATCCTTTGAATATCTTCGGCAAAGACTTGGATTTATTTATACTCCAAAATGAATGTTTTTGAATGATTTTTGAATGCTTATCTTATATGTATTAGATGTACACGAGGAAGCACCATAAGAGGATAGTTCAGTCAGGGGGAGTAGCCCCGGATGGAAAGACACCTTTGTCATTGATGACAAAGGGGGAGAGATTTATCAGATGCAGAGGACAGAGGGATGGTTCTAGGGGGAGCAGATTTATCAAATGCAGAGGACAGAGGCATGGTTCCAGGGGGATCATGAGTGATATGATTTCAGTATTGCATCAGAATGTTTCCATCAATGCCAAAGGGGGAGATTGTTGATTAAGGTTGGTTGTCATTGATGTCAACCCTTGAAGAAATCCCCATAGCACAAAGGTTTGGATAATGGACCCAAGATTGTTTGATGTAAATATGACTCATTATTGTTTTGTCATGGTTGATAATAAGTAAATATGGATGAACGCCAAAGTGGTCCCCTTATGGTGAAATCCCTCATGGGAAGATGCTTTGCGGAGTAAGAGAACCCATGCTTAATTATGGAATAATGAGATGACGGATAGTGAATTTGTCAGGGAAAATATCATATATGGATAGTGTTTGTCATGCCATTTCTGTTGGTATGTGGAACATCACATACTCCTCACGGTTAGAGAGTTATGGCCATGAGAAGTTGGAGACCCCAGGTTTGGGTAATGGACCCAAGTTTGTTTGATGGGTAATGGTATGAGTTATGATATATTTTCAGATAATACTATTCTATATGGATAGTACATGTAATGCCATTTCTGGTGGTATGTTGAATGTCACATAACTCCTCACGGTTTGGGATTTATGCCCTTACAAAGTTGGAGGACCCTCATATGTCATCTAGAAGCCCCAAAAGGTCAAAGTAGTCAAAGTGGTTTAAGAGATTTTAAAAGGTAAATAATAAAGTGAAGCAATGAGTGTATTATAATTCAAAGTGAATACAAAATAAATTATTTCAATAGTAAATTTAATGGAGAAATTAGAAGTGAGTTAACTCTAAAATAAAGAAAGTGGGGCCAAGTGACCTAGAAGATGTTTTTAAGGAAGCTACTTGGAGAGTATAAATAAGAGGAAAGGCTCTCTCATTTTAGATACACTTGAGAATATTGAATATCTATAGGTTTCTGAGGTAACCAAGGATATCTAAGCCGAAATTTTGATGGAAACTGAAGAAAAGAAGGCCGAAATGCAAGGAAGGATAAATTCTTTTGATGGTGCTTTCTAAGGTATGTTATTTACAAGTCATGTCAGCATTTTCGCTATAATTTTTTTTCTGTAATTATTAAGACCGTGAAATTTCTATTCCATTGAGAAAACATATCCAAGTATCTGTGGTAAACAATTCATCTTGTGGGTCGTTGTATATTTGGAGTTACACTTCATGGAAAATAGGGTTTGTGGCTAGTCCTGAAACTAGTCAAAAACAGGTGTTTCAGGTAAAAATGTCACAACTTCTTCATAAAATATCCAAATTCAGTGAAACCAAATTTTTTAGTTAGGGTACAGTCTGTAGTATTTTGTATAACTGTTTCATATAAATTAAATAAGAATTTTGTGTGGGGAACGCTCTACAAGGTCGCTTTCTAGAATAATCCAAAATTCAGCAAGGTATGCCATTTTTGCTATAACTCCTTTTATGAGAGGTTCCAAGTAGTGACACCTAGAGGAATTACATAAAATGCACTAAAGACCATTGTGTATCAGTTTTCAATATTTATACATTACAGCTACAAAGTTATGATTACTGCAAGTTGGGGTTGTTGACTAATCCAAAACTAGGCATGTGAGACTAAAGAAAAGTTTGATGAAAATACTAGTCTCTTTTTGTTAAAGTTAAGGAAGGTTTGCAGGAATGTGATCATATACACCAGGTCTATTACAGAGCTACAAATCAGATTTGTATGATGAAATTGATGAGGGCTTTTGGTTGAGGTACATGTTGAGTACATGGTTGAGACGAGTAGTTGATGAGTTGGCACATACATGAGGTGTATAGTTGATGATGTTGGTACATATTGATGAGTCATAGTTGATGAGTTGTTGACACATGATTGGTACATACTTGGTACATGGTTGGATGCACTTGTTTATGGTACAGGTTGATTACAGGTTGTTTGGTACAGGTTGGTGCATGGTTGATGCACTTGTTTATGGTATAGGTTGAGGTACAGGTTGATGCATGGTTGATGCATGGTTCATATTTATTGGTATATTTTTACAGCGATATATCTCACAGTGATAGTGTGACAGTGGTTCCATCATTCTACTTCTACTTCAGAGCGGTTGGATAGGGCAAGGACAGATGGTTGTATCCACCTTCCGGTTGTAGCCAGAGAACATAGGGGGTTATAGCCTCCTTTTGGTTGTAGCCAGAGAATTGGGGATTTGGAGTTTTCTTCAGGTTGTAGCCTTTGAAACTAGGGGGTTGGAGCCTCCTTCCAGTTGTAGCTAGAAAAAAAAGGAAGTTGGTGCTTCCAATGAATGTAATTCTTCAAGACATATAAGAAAAAGAATTATGTGGTTTTCTCCCGATTTGGGTTTCCACGTAAAAATCTGGTGTACTGTGTATGTTTATGATTGTTAATTTGTTCATTGCTTATTTAATCAGCAGTTATTGGATGATAATGCTTCATTGGTATAACACTTGGATTATATGGTTAAAAGGGATTAAATTTCTCTATTACTGATTCACCCCCCCTCTCAGTAATCCAACATGGACTGTGCTTTGGGCGGTTTCTTCTCATTGGTCTTGCACTTCCTACAGAGTACTTGGTACTGCTTGCAACTCCAATTATGCTACTCTGTATTGAAGTTGTTGGATGGTTGCAGTAATCTTCGCTACTTGACTCTCCATTGGGTATTCTTTTATCTGTTCCAAGCCTGTCATAGAGTGAAGTGCTATGTTGACTGCTTCTTTAACTCCAACCTGCTATGTGAACAGTTATCTTTTGTCTTTCTAGATATGTGCTTTATCCTCTTCGAACTTGATTTGGAGGTCATCTTTCTCTTGTTGTGCAACTCAACATTGTTCTATGACTTCCTCTTATGCTTGCTTCATGGCCACTATGGCATTTTCTTTTTCTTCCTTCACGTGACGAAGGCGAGCTTCAATCACATCAACTATTCTTCGAAGTTGGGCAGGCTCATCTCCCAACTCTGTTTCTTCTAGAGTGAAGGGCTTGTTGTACTCCTCTTAGTTATGCTTCAATTCTTTCATACATGGCTTCTTGTTTGGCTTCTTTTTTCTACAAAATATCTTTCGAGGCATCTAATATAGCCGCGATAATGAAGTCGAAGTCATCAACCGTGAGTATAGTTTGTAGCTTCGACTTACTAGATTTGGACTTCTTTCATGATGTAGGTTTCGTGGGGGAAACCTTTCTTTTCTTGGATGTCTCTGTGTCATCAGGGGGATTCTGTTGCGGTGTTACCTCGCCTTCATTATGTTTATCTTCTTCCCCATTGTTCTCTTATTTTTCTACTTCATCACCACCTCCTCTGTTAGGTGAATCTGATGCAGTTTCTTATGATGTGTTGCGTATTTCCTGTACATATTCCTTCTTTTTCTTCCTGCTACTGTTGGGTGCATCATACTCTTCGTGAGTAACCACTAGATTTACAATGAGGTTGGGGTCGGAAAGTTATGCTTGGTCGACTGGTATAAGGAACTTTGCGAGCCATTCCTTAGTGATTTCTTCCATATCTTCCTCAATTATCTTGTAGTAGGACTAAAGCTCTTCTTTACTTTCATCTCTGTGCATGGTGATATAAATAAAATGCCTATCTACATGGAACTTCATAAGGGGATTGAACCTATCCAGGGTGTTTGGCGTCATACGAGGGAAAGACTCAATATCCCTCTTTAGTTATAGGTAGTAGCTATGGAATACTATGTTCGAATGCCATTATTTTCCCATATCGCTCGAATACCAGAGCTTGGTGAACTTCGCAGCTAGTGGATCAAACGGTTCAATGTTAGGGAAGGTCACACCTTCCGACATCTCCCAAGAAGTGAATGCGATGAGGATCAACAACCAACTAAAATGGAACTCATATCCCTGATCCTAAGCTTTGTGAAAGTACAGTTCTAACTGATTAACTAGGTAACTAGCCCAGTTCATCTGTAGTCCTTCCACGCATTTTCCTGCGAGGTCAATGACGAACCATGTGACCTGAGTGGGTCTGTTCTTTTAGACTAGCTTACTAGTAATCAACTAGTAAGAAAGGTGCAATGTGCCATTATGAATGGAGGCTACCTTATACCCTCGTGTTCCCTTCTCTACATCGTCGTAGGTGTATTTGATCTTCTGCCATAGGGCATGATCTGCAGCCTTGCCTGGATAAAATTATTGTGGGTCTGGTCCCTGCATGCTTAACCCGGTGATCCTATGGATCAGTTCCAGATCGATGGTGATGCGTCTATATAGCCATAGATGCCCACCATGGAAGCACGACAACAGGAGTTTAATGCACGTGTTGACCTCCTGATGCCTCCCAAAATGTGGTATCTTCATCACGTTCAAGACAGTGGACCTAGCGATGTCCATAGTCCATGGATGGGGGGATAATCTTTGACTTCTTCCCCTTGGTCTTGGTCAAATATTGATGGGGTGCGATCATACCATAGCTCTTGCGGTCTCCTAGGTTATAGTCACTGATATTCAAGGTTGGAATCCTCTCCAACTATGTTCTGACTGCTTGTATTCCCTTTGGAAGGTACACAGTGACGAATGTGTAGTCGAAGTCCCTCGGGAAACTGTCACAACTCACCACACCAAATAGGGGTGGGATGTAGTCAATCAGGATGGATGGGATTAGCTTCACATTCTCCAGGTCATCATGATGATTGGTTCTTTTCTCGGTTGCAACTCGGGATGGTCCATATCCGCGAACAGTCGATGGGGATGCTTGCACTCTTCTCGTTGATGAGGCTTGGATGCATGCGGAAATCACCTTCTTGGCCATGAGGTCTATTAGGATCTATTCAAAAGATTTTTTCTACTACGCTAATTCCATCCGACATGCACACTCGAGGTCTGATATCTCAGGTCGATGAACAATACTCAATGTAACAAAATGGATGGCGAGGTATTAATGATCACTGCATGAAATTAACTAGTTCTATGTGGGCTCGGATGATCACAATTGGAAAAAAATTTCTTGGTGCAACGCTCAAAGGGACAAATAGATATTATCATAATGGAATCTTCCAATGGGTATGAACACTTCAATCAATGCAGTTCCATCTGTTATAGTGCGGTCCCAACGGTCCAAGGGTGAACGTTCTAGCAATAACTACATTTCTAGTCATTCTAGAGCGTCGTTCTAACGGTCATAATGCCTCCAACGGTCATCTTGCTTCACCGTGGTGAAGTGTCAATATTCGTTGCATTGATATTCCGGTGGAGTTCAAGTTATAGAAACCTTCCTTCTGCGAAGTCTTCCCTGGAACTTCTTGCAATTTTTCTAACTTTTCTCTCGTCTTACTAAGCTTTCTGGCCTTCTTTCCTGTGATCTGAATCATTGGTTTCCCCTTTCCATTATCGTTCTTATATCCTCTTGTCATTATAACTTTGCACTGTGGAGGGTCTTTAATAGGGTTCAAGGGTAATACTTCTTCTCTTTCTAGGGTAGGTGCTCGACTCTCTTGTACAGACATGTGTCTCCAATCTTCCCATGTCTTTTCAACTTTGACGTTCATATCTTTGGTCTTTAGTAGCTTCAACTGGTTCTCTTGTTATTCCAGTAAGTGCATTATTCTCCTAGCCATGAAATATCTTAGTTCTTTCTTTTTCTATTCTAGATCCTCCTCTTCTTGTTTCCTTTGTATCTGATCTTTCTCAATCTAGGTTTTTCCTAGCAAGATAGCAAATGGGGCGTTGTTCTCAACAAATTTAACAATATCAAATTATTCTTCTTTCGAAGTGCCATGAGCACTCATAGATGTTTGGGTAAGTCTTCCACATAGGGTTATCATCTTTCCTCTAAATAATCCTATTCCTCCTAATGAAGGACCCATAGCAGGATTTCCCAAAATTTCCCAAGTTCTTTCTGTCATGATATTCACCTGTGTTTCCTCATCCAGAACACAGTCTATGTCAAAGTCTCCTATTCTTGTTTCTATGTACTCTTTCTCTTTTAAGACCTCTGATAAGTCAATATCTCTGAGATCGTTCAGGGTTTCTTTCATCTGTAGTAATACAATCTCTGATTCTTTCTGGGGTTCTATCATATCCTTAGTTTCTTAGCTTGTCTCATATTTTTCTTGTCTCATATTAATCTTTTCAACTTTTGCAATCATTCTAGGGAAATCCAAAACTTAATGGTCCATATGATTACAGCAAAGACAACTAGGACCTCTACTAGGGAATTCCTTAGCAAGATGTCACGATCTTCTGCAACTATGGAAAAGAGTTAATCCTCTTTTTCTTTTAAATGATCCCCAACCTTTCCTATACTGCACACTGGGATCACAATAACTAATCTGCAAAAAATTATTTCTAGGATCATGCATCCATTTGTTAGTCCAAACATTCTTTATATGCATAGGGATAACATAAATTTGATTATTTCTATCAGATCTATTCATATCAAATATTTTTTCTTCTAGTTGTACCCTAGTTTTTAGACTAGGACACAATTTATCAAACATACCTAGATTCATTCTTTCGAAAAAAAAAAATTCACTTATCTTACCTTTCTCATAGCACAAAGCTTCAATATCTTACTTCAAATCGGACTTCTCTTATTAGCACAGAGCTTCGCAAGTCAAGTAGAATACTGCGCACTAAAGTATCATATCTACGCACATAGCTTTCTTTTCTTCAGTTCCCAACAATCACAGTTTCAGGTCCTAGTAACGGAACCATTTTTTGGCACAGGGGCAAACCCAGGGTTCAATGCTTCAACAATGCACCAACAAAACCCTAACTACTGACCCTTTCGGCAACACCTGTGAAGAAGATGAAGTCTCACCTGAGGTAGAGGCAGGGGTGGTTGCAAGAATCAAATGTCTGCAACCTAGCTGGGACACGGATCTATGATTACACCACTCTAACAAAGCACTTAACAATTAACATTCATCAGTATTTAAACTTTATCCACATTGTAGATCCAAACCCTAATTACATAACAACGCAATATTCAACCAAATATAACACATCTAAGAACTTAGCACATGGAAAAAGATCATATCTAGCATTTATTCACATCACTTAAGCACTAATCTATCATACTAGATTCATCTAAACATTCATTACTGCACTTAAGATTAAATTATATACACAATACAATAACCAGAATGAAGAGCGAAACCATAACACAAGATATACGTGGGTCACCCCAATGTGGGGCTACGTCCACCAACTCTTCTCTTCTTATTATCTTTTGTCAAGCTTCTTACAGGCACAGAGCATCAAAACCTTACTCTGCAGAGGACAGGGGATCTGCGCGCACCTTACCAGATCCTCCTTCCTTGAGGTACATCACAGCACAAAGCCTCCTTACACAGTCTGTGCACAAAGCACTATATATGACTCACACTTAGCTTTATAGCCTCAACATACACTAAGCACAAAACCTCTTACAATTACTTGCACTTAGCACCTAGCATCACACCCCCTACTTACATCGCCTAGATTTCTATTTATACATTAAAAAAGGGCCTAAACATGGGTAAACGCATGGGCTGACATCCCCATACACATTACATAAACCCTAATTCCAAATATTCCCTAAAAAGGGGTCGAGATCCCGCGATCTCTTCTTCATCTTGCACTCCACCTTCGACCAACCTGTCGAAGTCCCAAAAGAGGTCAAACATGACCAAGGTTCTCCAAAACTTAGTCGAGGGCCAACACTTCCACTGCTTATACAGTACCTTTAGATCATTTTACTGGTACGACCAGTAATGTTGTCACAGTTTCAGACCAATTGTTGGTTGGTTCTCACACAATTCTTCCTCTCTAGCTCGCTAACTCTAGGATGGTTCCAAAAGCCACGCCTGTTTCTGTCGAAAGTGCGGTAATCACTCAATATCCTATTGGAACACCACTTCCGCTTATACCAAATCCATCGCTTCCACCTGGGTATCATTCTCTAAATATGTTTATTGCTAATCTTGCCCAGAATCTGTTCGAAGGGAATAATGTTTTTGTTCCTCTTGGGTATAATGCTGCTAGTATTTATGGGGATAGCATTCCTCCTTCACTTTCACCTATAGTATCTAATCATCCTGGCCCAAGTAACTCCAATCAAATTGGGGGAACAAGTCATTCTGTCACTTTTGATTTTCAAATTCTTGTTGGAGGTCAACCTCAAGTTGGGGCGCAACCCTAATTTGGGGGTCATAACCCTGCATATGGGAAGTATATCCATGTATTACAGTCTCAACCTTGGAATTTTCCTTTCGAAGGAAATCAACAACCATCTAGGGGGAAACCTCCTCAAGTTAATTCTTTTGTACCCCCTAATCACGGGAAACCATATCCAGGTTCTATGAATCCTACCTAGGGTCAAGGTTTTCAGTCTAATGCTCCTTCCCAAGGAATCTTACCTAATCAACCAACTCATGTTGGCACCAAATTTTTCAGGACTCTCTAGCTATCTACAGACTGCTTATGGTTCTATTGGTATACCTATGGGACTACCTCCTAAAAACTACCAGTTTGCTCAAGTGAACAGACAATTTATTTTTCTTGCTACTTTGGATTTACCGGATTTATCTCGGATTTTAAATGATCCTATTTTTCATTCTCCTTATTGGCCCGTCATACCTACCAAATTTCCATCGGACATTCCTAAGTTTGAAGGTTGATCGGGAGAAGACCCAAATAATCACGTCATGACATTCCATCTATGGTGTTCATCCAACTCCTTGATGTATGACTCTATTATATTACGTCTTTTCCAATGAACTCTGACGGGTTTGGCAGCCAAATGGAATATTGAATTAACCCAAGGATTCTTCATTGACTTCAATACCTTGGCCATGGTTTTCTTAACGCACTACCAGCTCCCAATCCAATACGAGATAGGAACTGAAATTTTGAGTTCATTTAAACAGTCCTCGTCTACTCATATTTCTGATCATATTCATGAGTGGAGGAGGAGAAGACACTTAATCAAAGTTCCCCTTCATGATCAACCATTGGATGAGTGGTTTACCAAGTCACTCATTGGTCCTATACCCCATGATGTTTCCATGGGTGGTGTCATCACTGAAGAGCAGGTGATTAATCGTGCTCAATACTTGGATCTCGTTTATTCCCAAACGAGCACACTATATGACTTGATCCCTGATGCTCCTTGCCCGTCTACGAATCCAACCTTTACACCTCTAGTAGCTTCTCATGTTGTTGATGGCGTGATTGGAACTTTTCATGATGAGACCTAGTCTAAACAAGCCAATCATTCCAATCCCAAGTCTACTACTCCTAATGTACAAAATACTCCTCTGACTCCTCCCGGTAAAACCTCTGAAGTTAATTTAGCTCAATATACACCTATCAATAAAAATCAAAATAAAAAAAAAGGGAAGGGTAAGAATAAAGAGGAAAAAAATAATAATCAACAATATGATAAACCCAAGACTCAGCTTGTTGATGAAAAATACAAACAAAAACCTCATTATCCTTGCCTTATCTCTGGTGAGGATTATTATATGAAATATTGTCCATGACATGATGAGGTTACTAAGTTCCTACAAGGGACCGGGACACCTCCTACACCCATTGTTTTTTCACAACCATTTCCTTCTCAGTAGGATGCCCAATTGGTCATTCATGACCAACCTTCTCCCTCTACCACATTGTTGGCAAAGGGGCAGACCCAGGGTTCAGCTCCAAGAGTGCACCAACAAGCCCTAACTACTGGCCCTTTTGGCAACACCTGTGAAGAAGATGCAGTCTCACCCGAAGAAGCTATGGGAGGGTTGTAGGATAGAGATGTCTACAACCAAGGGGAATATGAAGTGGATCTAATACTAGAACAATACAACATTCATATATCACTTATCATCTTAGATCTACTCTGCACAACTATCTATGAGATCTAACACAGTAATGCAATAGCGGTATATCAAAAGGCAAACAACATAGCATCAATCACACATATGACACAAGATATACGTGGTTCACCCTCTCTCTAGGGATGCATCCATAGAACTGTGCTTATAATATATTAAGATGAAGCATACAATTCTCGTCTGCACTCTCAGCTAGCAGATATTTTTTCTTCTCCTTGCTATCTACCCCCTCCCTACACACCCAGCTTTAGGGTTGATCTTCACACCTAGTTGTAGATCTTACAATACAGAAGGCTCTCATACTCAACACTTCTTTCTCACTCGATATTACTCACTTGATCACACAAAAATCCTAGCACCAACGATAGAAAAAAAAATGACAATAACCCATCCCAGTTCCTTTAGCCCTCTATTTATGCATTACAATCATTCACCAACAACCTTAGGCTGAGATATAGGTGTCAAAACCCTACATACCAAAACCCTAGGTCAACTTGACCCACGTTTTTAGGGCTTCACTAGCCTGTCTTTCCTTCCTTCTCGCACGGTGCTCCAAAGAATCCAACGGTTTCTTTTTCCTCTTGTTGAGCTGTCGACGATCGTTCTTCCTTGTTGATATGTCATCCTTGATCTCCTCTTTCATCAGCTTTCCTACTTTTAATTCACTCCGTCTTTTCTGCTATTTTCTCACTTCAACCCAGTAACAGTCACTGTGTCTTCCATGCAGTTCGCATTTTTTCTTTTCTTCCTTGTTCTTAGCTAACTTCCATAACAAAGGGCCAACAGGCCCCCAACACTCACCTGTTACTCATCCCAAGGCACTTCAGTTCTGACCTTTCTATGTTACTTCGACTTTAGACTGCGCAGTGCAACCTTTGCTCTCTGCTCTTTGCCTCCTCTCCTTCCCTTGTGTAGGTTGTATTTTCTGTGTCTGGTACCTAGTTTCAACTGCACCTGGTACCTAGACCCTTTTCCTAAAGCTTTTACTAAGAGATGCGAGGTAGTTGGTTGTCATAATACAACTTCAGTTGGCTCCCATTCACTAATCCTTCCTTCCATTCTCCCTTTAAAGTCTTCAACTACGCAGCTCCTCCTTCTATAAAATAGGCAACCTCATATGGCCCGATCCAATGCATTCTGAACTTGCCAGGATGTTTGATGAACTTATTGTCGTATACCAATACCAAATCACCTTTCTTAATTGCCTTCTTCTTAATGTGCTGTCATGGTAGGCCTTGTCTCTTTCTTTCTGTACCTGTTGATGAAATCTTACAACAAATCTGTCTTCCTCTAGTTCAACCAATTGTGCAAGCCTCTCTCGAACAGTGGCAATGTCATCCATATCTGTAAAGGTAGCAATTCTTAGTCTTGGTACCAAATATTCCATTGGGACAACGAATTCGAGACCATATACCAACTTAAAAGGGGTTTGCATTGTTAGTTTCTTGCAAGTGGTTCTATAGGCCCATAGTACTATTGGTACTCTTAAATCCCAGTCATCCCTGTTCACACTTCAATTCTTCGTCAGCACTGTCTCCAATATCTCATTGAATGCTTCCATTGTCCCATTTGCTTGTGGATGATAAACCATGCTCTTCTGATGGTGGACTGCAAATTCCTCAGTCAGGGCTTCAACTGTTTTATTTATGAAATGTGTGCCTTGATTACTCGTAAGGATATTTGGGCATCCAAACCTGGTTATGATGTCATCAAATATGAAGTGCATAGATGTAGTTGCACTACAGCCCTTAACTGCTCTTGCTTTATCCCATCTGGTCAAATATTATGTCGTAGTAATGATGTACCTTTCTCCTGTGCGCTTGCCTGGTGGGTTTATAGGTCCCATGAAGTCAATGGCCCATTTCGCAAATGCTTGTAGGGTCAGTTGTGGTGCTAATGGAATTTCATCTCTTCTATATGGTTTCCCAACTCTTTGGCATACATCGCAGGCTCTGTAATAGTCTTTAGCATCTCTGTGTAAGGTAGGCCACCAAAGGCCAGCTCTAAGAACCTTCTGTGCAGTTTCTTTCCCTGCGTAGTGTCCTCCCGCAATGCCTTCATGAGCTTCTGTGAGGATCAATGGTGACTCTGCCTCCATAACACACCTTCTCAATATCTCATCAAGTCCTATTTTGTATAATTGTCTAGCTATAAGTGACAAGTTTGCAGCGCGTACTACTAGTTGTTTCTTCTGGGGAATTGTATATTCACTCGGTGCCATTCCCATTGATAGGATATGGACTATCTCTAGGAAGTGGTCATCAATATTTCTAATGGCCAATAACTGTGCATCCGGTAGTGCATCCTACAAACTGGTCGACTCTTGGCCATGTTCCAACCTTGACAACTGGTCAGGACCTTTGTTCATTCTTCCTGGTTTAACTACGATCTCAAAGTCATATTCCTGAAAGAGAAAAATCCATATACATATTCTCCACCCCAACACTGGCTTGTTGACTAGGTATTTCAGCGCAGAGTGATCAGTAAACATTTTAAAGTGTCCTCCCAACAAGTAGTGGCGAAATTTCTTCAGCACATACACCATAGATAATCCCTCTCTCTCAGTGGTGGTGTAATTAATCTCAACTATAGATAGTTTCCTGCTAGCAAAATCTAACAGATGGTCAATATATCCTTCCCGAGGTTTTGCTAACACTGCTCCTAAGGAAATAGAAGACTCATCGACATGCACATGAAAATCCTTGCTCCAATATGGGAAAACCAGAATAGGCGCAGTAACCATTTTCTGTTTCAGTGTGTCGAAGCTCTGCTAGGATTCTTCTTTCCAACTGAACTGATAGTCTTTCTTCAAAAGCTTCTCCATGGGTGTTGTAATTTGGGCGTATCCTTTAATGAACATCCTGTAATATCCAATATGTCCCAGCGTAGTGTGCAACTGTTTGACTAAAGTAGGGGGTGGCAGATCAACTATAATGGCAATTTTATATGGGTCTACTAGAAATCCCTGATTGCATACAATATGACCTAATAGCACTCCAAATGGTGAGAAGAAGATGAACTTCTTCATATTCAAGGAAATTTGACACTGCCTACATTTTTCCAACATTAGCCTTAGACATTCAATATGATTTTTCAATAAACTAAAAACAGTCCAATCATCAAAATATGCTTCTAGAAATTTATGCAGAAACTCTTTGAATGCTTTGACCACCACCCTGGAAAAGATGGTTGGGGAATTATTCAATCCAAATGGCATCACTGTATAATGGTAGGATCCCCATTCTGTTGAAAATGTGGTCTTATGGCGATCTTCCTTGGAAATCTGGATCTGATGGTATCCTGAAAATCCATCTGTAAAAGAATATACCTCCTGACCTCCCACATTATCTAACACTTCGTTAGTGAATGGTGTAGGGAAGGAGTCATGCAAACAGGCATCATTCATCTTCCTAAGATCTACACAGATCTTGATCTCTCATGTATTCATGTCTTATACCACCATAGGGCTAATCCATTCTAACTCTTCAACTGGTTCTACAATTCCTGCTTCCAGCATTCTGTCGAGCTCAATCTTCACTTTCTCCTTATATTTAGGGTTCAATCTGTAGGGTCTCTATTTGACTGGTCTTGCATCTAGTTTCAAAGGGATCCTCATCTCTCCCATAGGCCCTTTAATTCCCTTCATATCAGTAAAATTGGTCAGAAACAAGTCCCGATATTCATGTAGTAGCTCTGTGATTTTGTCAATAGTAGCAGTATCCCAGTAATCTCCAACATTTGCAAGCTTCGGTGTCTTTTGTGTTCCAATGTTGATATTCTTAATATTGATTGGTTGTCCAATTAATGGTAGCTCAACTCCTGGTCCTTCCACATCTCTCTGGCCTTCTGTTTCTGTGATGTTCACCTTCCTTGGATCATCGTCTTCATCAGCATTGATGTTGTAACAGCCTTGCAGTTTCTGGAGAGGTGCAGTCCATTCGTCCTCTTCTGTTCTAAAGGGGGGCTAAAGGCCTCCTCAAATATTTTTTGTATTACAATATGTAATTCTTGATATACTGAAGGATATTGACTGTCAAATAATAAGGTGGTTACAAAGTTCTGATTCATACCTTCCCAATCTCCAGTGATGAGGCACATCTCCTCTTGAAGGTACCAGTTGATAGGGGTCATGTCTAGTGTGTTAATGAACTTATGCACCCACTACTCTTGACGAATGGTTCTCTAGGCTTCCTCGAAACTTAGCACATGGTACTTTGGGAAGCTTCGATCTATGTGCCAAACTTCACAACCTTCTACTTGTGTTGAGAACCACGCGGTCATCAGGGTACAACATTGTACCCATTCTGTGATGTTGTTTTTGTGTGTCCCCCACCATCTCGCTGGTGTTTCTTTCAAGGCCTCATCCATTGCCAAAAATCTCTGTTGTGTTGGTACACTTGCTTCGAATTCCAACAAGAAGGTTTGTAAAGGATTCAGACCATCAAAGGTGGGAAAGTTACTTACTGTTGTGCCGATCCAGCGAACATCTCTGGTTAATCTAGCACATCTCCTTGTAGAGACTTCATACATTTTGTTATGTCAGTTCTCCAGTTCTTCCTCGGAATATGATGAACATGCATTGTCACTTCGCGAGATTAGGTTTCCATCAGTTTTAGGATTAATGTAATCCTGTTGTCTGGCTGTTAGTTTGTATATGTTTTCCAGTTCATAGGCATGATATTCTTCTCTAATAGGTTCTGTGTATTGTTGACCTTCATATGGATCTAAAGGTGCAATGAACCTAAGGCCATCTCTTTCAAACGTCATACGTATTTTCTTTAAATCAACCAAAGTGGAATTATTGAAAGCCCAGTCAATTCCTAACAGCACAAGGTAAGGGAAGCTATCATCAACTATCTCAATTACCTCAAAATCTGAAAGCGTTCTTACTCCGTTGATGTCCACAGGGACATGCTCTAATCTGCCAAAGGGGCTTACTGCCTGCTGATTAGCCATCCTAAGCATGATATGGGAATAGATCAACTTCGTATTTCTCATCAATGCCCAGGTTTTCTTCGTCATGACATTGACCTCTGACCCTAAGTCGAGGACCACATAGTCTATATCATATTCTCTTATCTGAGCATTCAAGTGTAGTTCCTTATTTGTCCTTCTCTTATTGGATAGTTGATGTACTACTTTATTTAGTAAAGGATATATACTTCCTATATCATATTGTTTGATTAAATTTTGTATCTCTTGTACAACGCTCTCATCCTGAATCAACTTAATACAAGTATATAAAAATTACATGAGCTTTCTTACCTCTTGTCCTTATTTTGGTGAAGCAGACTGATCGAATGCCAAAGGAATTCCATATTCTCTTACTTATGGTCGTGTATTTGATGAACAACCTTGGTCTCCTTTGAACTCTTTTCTTTCCTCCTTAAATATTGATCTTTCTTTCTTTGCATCAAAGGTTTGGGTGTTCTTTGTAGCTTTCCTAACTCTTGAGTCTTTTGTAGTCTTTCCTTGGGTCAGTCTATCTTCTCCTGCAACAACGCCTCCTCTAGTGATAATAACGACTCTAGGGTATTCTCTGCGAGGTTCAATATATATCAGTTGCACCTACGGGTTCTGTTGAGGTCCTCGTTTCTCTTGAAGTTTAGCCAACAATGCTGGACATTTCTCGATGGCGTGCTCGAAAGAGTTGCAGTAGCTACAAGTAGTGAAAGGGTTCTGACAGTCTCTTGCTAAGTGTTCTGGTTGTGCGCAATTGTAAAAAATGATCTTTCCTCAGCCTCGACCCATACCTCCTCTTCATCCTCGTCCTTTTAATCCACCGCAAGGATTGAAGTTTCCTCTCCCGGGGGAGTTATATTGCTTAGTGTTTCCTTCTTGTTGTACTTCACCTTGAATTTTCTATATGTCTCTTGAACTTTTGTGCATGAAGTCATAAGCCCTACAATCCCTATCATCATGCCCCACAGACTTACATAATGTGCAATACAAATTTGTAGGTATATGAACATATTTTTGCATGTAATAACACTCACCAGGGCGATGTCTATTTTTGCATACCTCGCACCAAGGTAGGGTGGTTTGTTTCAAAGGGCTCGGAGCTCCAGAGGCCAAGTATTCATGAAATAGGGGACAGTGTTCCTTGTCATGGCCTTTTGATCTGGATCTGACACACCAGATGTCTTCTCTTTTATCTTTTCCCTTGTCTTTCTTCATATCTTCGACTTGTAGAGACAAATTAGTTAGTTGACTCAAGATTTGACTCATGCCTGAGCTAGATTCTCCCATAGGGGCTGACTCTAACTTCATGGCGATCTCCAGTGCCTCAACCTACGAAGAAATCTTCTATTGCATCAGAGGAACTCTTATGTGTGGTAAGAGGGAAGTAATAAACCATTCTTTGTTCTATTCATCTGGGATCTGAAAAGTCAATCGGCATGTTAAGGTCTTGAATCTCTGATCGAATTCCCAAACAGGTTTGGATACCTTCTGCTTGATCTCTTTCAGCTCTGTAATACATTGTGAATCTGACTTGGGTTTATTGAACTTTGCAATCAATGCATTCTTGATCTCATTCAACAGATTAGGCTATGAAAGTCCTTGGACAAGCTTCATGTACCAGCTCAGTGCACGATCCCTTAAGGTAGTACTAAATTGAGTTATTTTAACAAATTCGTTGGTGACATTCTTAATATTCCATATGGCTTCACATAGGAACCATTGTTGATCAGGTTCTTCAGACCCATCTCCCTTAAAAATAGGGAGCCTCATCCCGCCTGCTATAGATCTTCCTAGGGTTCCTGACTGAGTATGTGGTGGACTACTAGTGACAGTGCTCTGAACACTCTGGTGGCTTGGATTACTCTGATTTATTAATGCTACTAAATCAACATGACGGATAATAGTACTTACTTCAATAGTCTACGCAGTTCCTGAAGTTTCTGGCTCTTTCCGGCGAGGCTCTTCAGCTTTCCCTTCCTCTACCCTAGCGGGTTCTGAATGCTCTTTGTCCATCAGATCTGCCTCTTCTCCACTGTAGAAACCCTCCTCCCCGTAGTTCTTCTTAAATAGGTTCGAAAGATGAACTTCTCTAAACGTTGTCCCACTGCGCGTATGTCCAACCTCTGTGTCATTATCGTTGTCCAAATTTTTGAACATTAGATTTTTCAAATCCAACCAATTCTACTGTATCTTCAAGATGTTCTTCTCATGCAATAGCATCTTAATACTCAACTTCAGAAAATATAAAAATTTTCCTCTAGGTCCCTTGAATAAATATCTCTCGGCTTGGTTATATGACTCTACTCTGTCAACAACAAACTTGGTGATCTACCCTCCAATGGTGCTATCAAACCAGTGATCTGATGTTCTTGACATGGTGTTATCAACTCTCTTGACCTTCTTGATCAGTGATGACATCCAAACCACAAGAGGTCTAGATATGATCTCAAACTGGGTATCTGCTAACCTAGCTAACCACTCATATAGCTCCTGATGGATTCCTCCAAAGAAAATTTTGTGTATATCAGTAAAGATATATCTCTTCAACCAATCCTCCATACTAAGATTAGGGTTCTTGTTCTAGGCTTCAATGAAGTCCTTTTCTTGATCCTCTATCCCCTTTTGAATTTTTGTCTTTGATGGAAACCACCTTGACATTCCCTCAAGAAGATTCTGGTCCCGGCAATGGAACAATTTGTTGGCACAGGGGCAGACCCAGGGTTCAGCTCCAAGAGCACACCAACAAGCCCTAATTACTAGACCTTTTGGCAACACCTACGAAGCAGATGTAGTCTCACTCGAAGCAACTATGGGGGGGTTTCAGGACAGAGATTTATACAACCAAGAGGAATATCAAGTGGATCTAATACCAGAGCAATACAACATTCATATATCACTTATCAACTTAGATCTACTCCGCACAATTGTCTATTAGATCTAACACAGTAATGTAATAGCGGTATATAAAAAGGCAAAGAACATAGCATAAATCACACATATGACACAAGATATACATGGTTCACCCTCTCTCTAGGGATACGTCCACATAAATGTTGTTGGCCCTTGACCAATTTTTGAAGTTACTTGGTCATATTTGACTGTTTTTGGGACTTCGACAACCTGTCAAAGATGGAGCACCAGGCGAAGCAGAGATCAAGGGATCTCGGCCCACTTTTGGGTCCCTTTTTGGGTTTTGGGACAATGTAATGGGAAAGCGATGTCGGCACGTGGGTTTACCCATGTTTAGGCCCACTTTTGTAATGTATAAATAAACATCTAGGCATCTAGTAGAGGAGGATTGTATCTATGTGATGTAAGCTAAGTGCTAATAGTCTATGTAAGTGCTCTATGCATGGCTGTAGAAGGTTTACAGAGCTAAGTACAAGTTGTTGTAGACGTTATAGAAGGATTTGTGTTGTAAGTGCAAGGAAGAAGGATCTAGCGAGCTGCACAGATCTTCTGTCCTATGCGAGGAAGGGTTTTTGGTGGCTTTGTGCCTGTAACCGATTGGAGACGCTAATAAAGAAGAAGAGTTGGTGGACATAGCCCCAGGGAAGGAGGTGAACCACGTAAATTTGTGTGTTATTCTTTGTGCTTTGACTTGATGTGTTGTCCCTTCTTTTGCAAAGTGATTTGATATATTTAGATAGATCTACTTATGCTTGGTTCTTCTTGGATATATGTGAATGCTATATCTAACAATTACAAAGATTCTTAGTGTCGTTCTACTAGATCTAATCTGTTTTGTTGTTGCTAATTTCTAAAATACCTTATATCTAAGTAAACACTATAATGCTCTATGTTATCTGCGAAGTATAATAAGGGTTGAATATTGATGAATAATTGATGCTAAGTGTTATGTAAGAAATTTAATCACAGATCTGTGTCCCAGCTAAGGTTGCAGACACCCGAGTCTTGCAACCACCCCTACCTCTACCTCGAGTGAGACTTCATCTGATTCGCAGGTGTTGCTAAAAGGGCTGGTAGTTAGGGTTTTTTGGTGCATTGTTGTAGCATTGAACCCTGGGTCTTCCCCTGTGCCAACAAATAGTTTCGTTGTCGGGACCTAAAACTGTGATTGTTGGGAACTGAGGAAGAGGAAGCTTTGTGCAAAGATTCGTCCTGAAACTGCGGAATCTCTATGCAAGGATCTATTCCCTAGTGTGTAGTATTCCACTTGATCTGAAAAGATTTGTGTTAAAGAAAGAAGGCCAGATCTGAAGAAAAAAAGCTAGAGTTAAACCCTTTGTGCTCTAAGAAAGGTAAAAGTGGAAGTTTCTAAAGAAAATAGGTCAGATATGTAGAAACGAGGTAAGATCTGTAAGCTCTATGCTCTGATAAAGGTAAGAATAGTCAAAAGTTTTTAGATGTGGAAGCTTTGTGCTTTGCAAAAGTAAAATAAGTGAAAAAATTTGTTTCTAGAGTGTGGATCTAGGTATGTTTGATAGATTATGTCCTAGCTTCAAAACTAGGGCTCTGATAGATGAAAGAAATCTTGATATGAATAGATCTTATAAGTACAGTGATAGATATGTTATACTTATGCATAGAAAGAATGTTGGACTAACAAATGGAAGCAGGATCCTAGAAAGAATTTTTTGCAGGCTAGCTACCATGATGCTAGTGCGCAGTACATAAGAGGTTGGGGATCATTTAAAAGGAAGAGAGGATTAACCCTATGTTATAGCTGCAGAAGACCGGGACATCTTGCTAAGGAATGCCCTGGTGGAAGATCTAGTTGCCTATGTTGCAAAGATTTGGACCATGAAGTATTTGATTTCCCTAGAATGATTGCTAAGCTTGAAAGAATGAATCTGAATGAAGAAAAACCTAAGGAAGATCTAGAAATAGTCAAACCCTGGAAAGAATCTGAGAAGGTATTACTACATATGAAATACACCTTGAAGGACCACCGACATTTTAGGTTATCAAAGATATTTAAATAAAAAGAATGCATCAAAGTAAGAATAGGGGACTTCGACATTGACTGTGTTCTTGATGAAGAAACACCAGTGAACATTATGCGAGAGAGAACTTGGGAAGCTATAGGAAGGCCTGCTATGATCCCTTCATTAAGAGGAATAGGGCTATTCAAAGGAAAACTGGTGAACCTATGTGGAAGGCTCACTCAGATATCTATGAATGCTAATGGAACTTCGAAAAAGGAAGATTTTGAGATTATCAAGTTTATTGAGGGCAATGCCTTGTTTACTATGTTACTTGGAAAAACTTGGATTGAGAGCGATCAAGCCAGAAAGAGGGAAGAAGAAAAGGTTTTAGAACAGTAGAGACAAGAGTTAATAGATTTCATGACCAAAAGGATCATGCAGTTGATTGAATAACAGGAGAACAAATCCAAGCTATTTGACACCCAGAACCCAGATGTCAAAGTTGCAAGAGCACTAGAGGATTCACAGAAGATTGCAGTATATGTCTCAAATATAGAAGAATTATTACCCCTGAGTCTTAGGAGAGAATATCAACAGCGCGAAGTGACTATGTCCAAGGAAAATAAGAATCAGAATGGGAAGAGAGTCATCAAGACGAAGCTCACTGGAAAGAAGTCTAGGAAGCTAAGTAAAAAGAGAGCTAAGATCGACAGGCTACATAATATTCTAGAGGGAACCTCGTAGAATGGAAAACTTGCAGAAATTGAACTTCGTCAAGATATCAGACCAGCGACATAGGCCACTTCCCTGAGGAGAAGAAATATAGACGTTTGAATCTGATATAACGGTTCGACTGCCACTCTGAATGGGTCAGAAAGCATTGATGGTTCACCACTAGACCGTTGGACCACACCATAATGGACAGAACATGAGTTAATGATGCCTCATACTAGTTGAAAGCATATCGTTGCTAATTTTCTTACTTAGTCCGTCGCGCCACACACTGAGAATAATTTTTTCTAACTAAGAATTTGAGCCCACCTCCTGAGATTATTTTTCACTATGATCATTTCCTTGTTCCCGTACCCTCCATTTTAGTCTCTGAATTCAATTCGCGCCCGATATAATTGACCCCAAGCTTGTATGTCAGATGAGATTAGCGTCGCAGAGAAAGTAGTCGAAGAAGTTTTGATTGACTTAATGACTGAGAGAATCATGTCAAAAAGAAGGATGTCTACAGGTGTGCAAGCATCATCAACAGGAGGAGTCCAAGCTTCTCCGTCAACTGCTCGTGGAGCAGGAACTTCCAGAACCATGAAAGAGACAAGAACAAAGCACATAGATGACAATGCGAATGCCAAGATTATTTCGTGCATTATGTCAACTTACCTACCACCTCTTAGTGGTGCCATCAACCATGATAGTGTCCCTCGAGACTTCGAGTATACTTTGATCACCGCGTACCTTCCGAAAGGGGTTCATGCAGTTCGTGTCGACCAAGATAATCTTGCAACATTGAAGTTTAGTGACTTCAACCTTGGTGACCAAAAGGCTTACATCATGCTCACCCACACAAGTATCTAACCAGGACTAAAGGAAATAATTCCAAGATCATCCCATGGTCATGGACCCAGAACCTCATGTAGTCCACACTGCTCAACGTGATGAAGATTCTGCACTTCAGACAACATCAGGAGGTGAATGCATGTGTAAATTTATTGATGTCGTGCTATCACGGTGGATACCTATGGTTGAACCAATGCATCACTATGGATCTGACCTTGATCAATTGAATCACAGGGCTTAGTATGCAAGGCCCTGACCCACAGGAGTTTTACCCTGGAAAGACCTCAAACCGAGCATTAGCGCAAAGAATTAAATAAACTTATGGCGATGTTCAGAAGGGCACGTGAGGCTACAAGGTAGCCTTTATCCAGAGTGGCACAGTGTGCCTTTCCTGTCAACTGATCACGGGCAAGCTAGTTCGTAAGAGTAGACCAACTCAACTGACCGGATTCATGGTTGACCTCATAGGGAAGTGTGCAGAGGGACTACAGATGAACTGGGTGCAGTACCTTTTCAATCAACTAGAACTTGATTGCAGAGAAGCACAAGACCAAGGGTATGAGTTCCACTTTAGTTGGCTTCTCATATTGATCACTTTCATTACCTGGGAGCTACCAGAAGATGCCACTTTCCTGGATATCGAACCCTTCGAACCACTGGCCATGAAGTTCTATACACTATGGTATTCCAACGACATGAACAAGCAGTGGCAGTCCAATGTTGTCTTCCACTCTTATTACAACCAATTGAAGATCATAATACAATCTACACCATGCATCACCCGAACACACTTCACAGGTTTAGACCCTTAATGAAATTCAGCGTGGACCACCACTTCACTTATATTACAACGCATGATGATGAGCATAAACAACAACTCCAGTCATATTACAAGTTGATAGAATATTACTTGGAGGAGATTACCAAGCAATGGTCTATGTACCTCCTTGTTCCAGTGGACCCCGCAGAGATGTTCTATGTGGATAGCCCTGAAACTATGCCGGACACACCTGGACCAAGCTAGCCGAAGAAAGATGACGAAGTGCATGATGTCCATAGCACATCAGCGAAGACCACTTAGATCTCACCTATGCAGGGAGATGATGGTGGAGAGATAGGTGGCATAGAAGTCGCACAAAACAAAGGCTAAGTTACTCCACCTAGAGAGGAGGAGGATCCATCCAAGAAAAGGAAGGTTACCCCACCAAATCCTTCATCCCTGAAGAAAGCTAAATCCACCAGGACTACGTTTAAGACTACCCTCACCCTAGATGACTTCGACTTCTTAGTCACTGCATTGCATGACGCTTCACTGGAGATCACAGAAAAGAAAGAAGAAAAGAAGGAGGAGGTATTCATCCGAATCAAGGGTGAACTTCAAGAGGTGTAGCAGGCACTACAATCTAGCTGCCCAGTTTCTATTGCACCCTCAACAAGTGGAATAAAAGAACTAGGAGATGATCCATCCCAATTACACCAAATCACTGATAAAGTTGAAGCTCTCCTTAGATGATCTTAGGAAGAGACAACGCAAGACACTCAAGCTTTGGCTCAGGCACAGAAATATCCACTAGAACAGTGCAGTAATGTAGAATGAGAAAAACTAGCTCTTCAAGCAAAGTTGGAGGAAGAGAAAGTAGCACTACAGCAAGACAAGGAACAGTTGCTCATACATCAACTCGAAGTACAGGAACAGGCTCACAGAGCACTTCTCTCTATGACAGTCATCGAAGTCCAGATAGAAGAATGGGTTCCATAGCAGGTGGCACAACTGGAAGGAGTGATCTAGTAGCTTCAGTAGTGCATCGCAGACCCGAAACTTTTCACTATGCCCGAGACTCCTCAAGAATTAAGAGATCTAAGAGAGGCAACTACCCGCAGTGCAGTTGACCGATTAAAAGCCTTTTCCTTGGAATACAAGCAGCTGAGCTCCAGAAGTGCTCAGATGTATGAAAACCTCACAGAAAATCCAGAGTTATAGGCATTAGAGTTGCAACTCTAACACTCAAAGCAGCAGGCAGACACGTTACAAGAGAAACTGAAGGCCTTGTCACCATTCAAGAGAATGAAAAGGTTTCCAGAGAAATGCTTGGCCCAACAACAGGTACACACGCTTCATAGTAAAGTAATGGAAGTCTCTCAACGAATTCAACCAGTGCAAGAGAAGGCATGTCAACTATTCACTAGAGTTGGAAACCAAGGAGCAGAACTTGAACAGATTGTGAGTACAACAGAATAGCACCTAGAGGGACCAGTCAATGATGCACTCATCCAGGAATTCACTGAACAAGAGGTCATCACACTACAGTAGGTTGAAGTAGTTCGAGCCAAGATTGAGGCGTTCAAAGCATAATTGCTCAGACTAGAGTGACGCGGGACGAGTCATAGGTGAGTGTTGGGGGCTTGTTGGCCCTTGACCAATTTTTGAAGTTACTTGGTCATATTTGACCATTTTTGGGACTTCGACAGTGTGTCGAAGATGGAGCACTAGACAAAGCAGAGATCAAGGGATCTCATCCCACTTTCGGGTCCCTTTTTGGGTTTTGGGACAATGTAATGGGAAAGGGATGTTGGCCCGTGTGTTTACCCACATTTAGGCCCACTTTTGTAATGTATAAATAAACATATAGGAATCTATTAGAGGAGGATTCTATATATGTGATGTAAGATAAGTGCTAATAGTCTATGTAAGTGCTATGTGCATGACTGTAGAAGGTTTACAGATCTAAGTGCAAGTTTTTGTAGAAGTTATAGAAGACTTTGTGTTGTAAGCGAAAGGAAGAAAGATCTAGCGAGCTACGCAAATATTCTGTCCTATGCGAGGAAGGGTTTTTGGTGGCTTTGTTCCTATAACCGATTGAAGACACTAATAAATAAGAAGAGTTGGTGGATGTAGCTCTAGGGAAGGGGGTGAACCACGTAAATCTGTGTGTTATGCTTTGTGTTTTGACTTGATGTGTTGTCCCTGATTTTGCAAAGTGCTTTGATGTATTTAGATAGATCTATTTATGCTTGGTGATTCTTGGATATATGCAAATGCTAGTTCTTACATGTACAAATATTCTTAGTGACGATCTACTAGATATGATCTGTTTTGTTGTTTCTAAGTGCTAAAATACCTTAGATCTAAGTAAACACTGTGATGCTTTGTGCTATCTGTGAAGTATAATAAGGGTTGAATATTGATGAATAATCGATGCTAAGTGTTCTGTAAGCAATTTAATCATAGATCTGTGTCCCAACTAAGGTTGCAGACACCTGAGTCTTGCAACCACCCCTGCCTCTACTTCAGGTGATACTTCATATGCTTCGTAGGTGTTTCTAAAAGGGTCGGTAGTTAGGGTTTTGTTGGTGCGTTGTTGTAGCATTGAACCCTGGGTCTGCCCCTATGCCAACAAATGGTTCCGTTGTTGGGACCTGAAACTATGATTGTTGGGAACTAAGGAAGAGGAATCTTTGTGAAAAGATTCATCCTAAAACTGCGGAAGCTCTGTGAAAGGATCGCTGCCCTAGTGCACAGTATTCCACTTGATCTGAAAAGATTTGTGTTAAAGAAAGAAGGCTAGATATGAAGAAAATAAGAGAGATATGAATGCTTTGTGCTCTAAGAAAGGTAAAAGTGGAAGTTTTTGAAGAAAATAGGTTAGATATGCAAAAAAGAGGTCAGATCTGTAAGCTTTGTGCTCTGATAAAGGTAACAATAGTCACAAGTTTTTAGATCTAGAAGCTTTGTGCTCTGCAAAAGTAAAATAAGTGAAAATTTTTATTTCTAGAGTATGGGTCTAGGTATGTTTGATAGATTTTGTCCTAGCTTGAAAACTAGGGCTCTGATAGATGAAAGAAAGCTTGATATGAATAGATCTGATAAGTACATTGATAGATATGTTATACCTATGCATAGAAAGAATGTTTGGACTAACAAATGGATGCAGGATCCTAGAAAGAATTTTTTGCAGGCTAGCTACCATGATGCTAGTGCGCAGTACAGAAGAGGTTCGGGATCATTTAAAAGGAAGAGAGGATTAACCCTATGTTACATTTGTAGAAGACCGGGACATCTTGCTAAGGAATTCCCTGGTGGAATATCTAGTTGCCTATGTTGAAAATCTTTGGACCATGAAGTATTGAATTGCCCTAGAATGATTGCTAAGCTTGAAAGAATGAATCTAAATGAAGAAAACCCTAAGGTAGCTCCAGAAATAACTGAACCCTAGAAATAATCTGAGAAGGAATTACTACAAATGAAAGACACCTGGAAGGACCACCGACATTTTAGGTTATCATAGATATTTAAAGAAAAAGAATGCATCGAAGTAAGAATAGGGGACTTCGACATTGAATGTGTTCTTGATGAAGAAACACCAGTGAACATTATGCCAAAGAGAACTTGGGAAGCTATAGGAAGGCCTGCTATGATCCCTTCATTAAGAGGAACAAAGCTATTCATAGGAAAACTGGTGAACCTATGTGGAAGGCTCACTCAGATATCTATGAATGCTAATGGAACTTCGATAGAGGAAGATTTTGAGATTATCAAGTTTATTGAGGACATCGCCCCGTTTACTATGTTACTTGGAAAACCTTGGATTGAGAGAGATAAATCCAGAAAAAAGGAAGAAGAAAAGGTTTTAGAACAGTAGAGACAAGAGTTAACAGATTTCATGACTAGAAGGATCACGCAGTTGATTGAAGAATAGGAGAACAAATCCAAGCTATTTGACACCTGGAGCCCAGATGTCAAAGTTGCAAGAGCACTAGAGGACTCACAGAAGATTGCAGTATCTGTCTCAAATATAGAAGAAGTATTACCCCTGAGTCTTAGGAGAGAATCTCAGTAGCGCGAAGTGACTATGTCTAAGGAAAATAAGAATCAAAATGTGTTGGCGTTCGGAAGTCACTCCTGGATTGCTAGCAGGAGCAGAGCCCGAAGCCCATCAGATTTAATGTCACGGTTTGTTTAAAGGGCGATCAAATGGAGAAAAGACTCAAAACAACACAATCCCAACTCAGAAACTAGACCAGGCATGCATGAACGAGTGAGGTCCTGATAAGCTCCAAACAGTGAGCTGTAGTAAAAGGGTGAGTAGATGGAATATTTATGCAAGAAAGTGCAGTGGTCCACAATAAACATCGGGTTCATTACAGATAAGAGAAGAAGTGCGTTCAAATGCAAAATCCTTTTACATTCGAACACATATACCAGAGAGTACAACGATGCCACAACAAATCCTTTATCGCAACAAGATTGTTAATTCCACGTGAATATTTCACTGTGGACCCTCTAGCCAAGACGAAACAAAGATGGAAAGAAAGGAAACTGTTTGTTATAAACTAAGAAGTCTCAAACACAGAGGCATAACCAGGAAACCAGAATGTCGCTGAAACTGTTACAGTCGGGAGCTTAGCTCTACCATTCATAGATACAAAAATGGAAAAAATGCCTACATATACTCAAAACAACAACAGCAACAGGATCGAGAAAATGCATTGAAGGCTTTGCGTCTGCATGGCTTCTAACACTCTGCAGCCGCAATCTTTGAATAACCGTGCGACTTGTGGTAGACGCGATCGATCTTCTGACAGTTACATCGGCGAATCGACGTGCTTTTAATTCATTGTAGGACGTCCCCATTATGGCGGAGACGATGTCTAACCACCCTCAACTGCCTCAATAACTGCTTCTTGGGATTGATAATGGCCCGGCCAACTCAGCATTTCGGGATCCGGATGACTTCCTGCGCTGCCACCTGGAGTAACTGGATATCTTGAGAGACGAACATGAGGGCCAGCGCGGAGGACATGGTGCATGGTAGGTGTGATGGCATCGAGGAGAACGCGGAAAGGGTGGCGAGGAGTGAGAATGATGACAGAGAGGGGTGACAGAGGATGAACCATGGCAAAGGACACCCAAGTAGATGGGGAGAAGACGAGAGAACGAACTCGCCTTTGGGTGAGAAACAGATGTGGAAAGGGAGCGGGACACGCGGTAGGAAAGGAGTGGATGGTGGGAGGAAAGAGAGCCACGAGGACCACTGAGGAGAGGTGAGCAGATGACACACGGCAGCAGGGGAAAGGCGGAAGAAAGAGTGAAATGACAGGAGGAGGGCCCACACTGGTTAAACACAGGACAGCTGAGAGGAGCGGGACTACACGAGCATCGTTGATCTGGGCGCTATGATCCTGGCCATCGGGAAGCTGCACATGGGATCTCGAACCCCCCCCCCCC
>JASDQU010438028.1:29849-42908 GCA_032191745.1 Picea mariana | reverse complement strand
TTTTTCAAAACATTTTATGTATGATGCACTTCTGACTACATTTTGATTTGGATATATATATATTGTGTAAAGTTCAAAATTTGCAACAAAGGCTCTTGTTTCTTTATTACTCTCACCACCATTTGCACACATTCACTCGGCTATTCGGACATCATAGGGGACCCATAGAATCCCTGTCGTTCTTGACACTTGCTAAACCTACCTCCTATCTTAGGGGGAGTGTATGGCCTTGCCCACTCATTGGCACCACCTTCACACACTCCTGTGAGTGCTACTATTTTAGGATCAACTTTGCTTGGTTCCACATTACTTGGGTCCACTTCCCAAGTCCCACCATCCACTCGCTCTCCTTTATAGGAAAGCGGAAGACCAACTTCCTCTCACGGGGGAAGTACTAACCCACCTAGCCCCCCTCACGGGTCAGGTTCACAACAAACTTACACCATGGCTGGAGATAATCCTCCCCCCCCCCACTACATATGCCATATTTGGCCTCTCTCAACATAGCGGATCTAAGAAAACTCACCAATGATCCTATATTACATGACCCCACATGGCCTACAATGCCCACCAAACTACCTTCAGACATACCCAAGTTTGAAGGAAAGGCAGGAGACGACCCTGCTAACCACGTCATGAATTTTCACCTATGGTGCTCTTCCCACAGCATTATGGATGATTCCATCAGACTGTAATTATTTCAACGCACACTCACCGGCCCATCGGCCAAATGGTATGTAGATGAAAAATCAGAGTCCCATGCAACTTTCGAGTCCTTGGCCAGGTCATTTTTGACCTTCTTCCAATAACCAATCTGCCACGACAATGGTCTGGAACTACTCTTTAATTTCAAACAAACCTTAGCCACACATATCGCTGATCACATTCACGAATGGCGTAGGCGACGTAGTTTGTGTAAAGCAGAAACCACCAAACAACAATGTCTTGACTGGTTTCTTAGATCACTTGTCTCTCTCCTCGGTAAGGATGTAGCTTCCACCTTCCCTCAATCAGAAGAGGAAGCCATCAGTAAGGCTCAACAGTATGATCTCATCTATGCACAGTCAGGATACTTATACACTGTACTTCCTGATCTCCCAAAACCTATGCCGTTTTGGCCAAGACAAACCTAGGATGTCTCACTCAGCAGATGGACTGATTGGTAACACCACTCACCACGGTCCACAACCCCAACAACCACCAATGTATGGAACACCTCAATACCCATTGGCATATGGGGGCACGTCTTATTACCCCCCACCCCCTTATCAACAACCGTACCATGTTGCTATGCCTCCACCCATCAGTGGGCCACTGCCGGCACCCCCCATACACCCACCTATTCAAATGAGTTCTGGTACCCCCTCTACCTCAGCTTATAGTACTAGCAAAAGAACCACACCTTCCTATGTACCTTATGAATCGTTACCCCCACAGAATCCGTNCAGTGGGCCACTGCCGGCACCCCCCATACACCCACCTATTCAAATGAGTTCTGGTACCCCCTCTACCTCAGCTTATAGTACTAGCAAAAGCACCACACCTTCCTATGTACCTTATGAATCGTTACCCCCACAGAATCCGTACTTTCCATTTCCTGGCCCCCCACAACACATGGCTCCCCCACATCCTCATGTTGGGGTGAATTTTGTTCAACCCTCTCCCATTCAACAATATCAAAATTTCGAACAGCTGAATACGGAAAATCCGACCCATCCGTCGAACAATGCCAAAAAGAAAGGACGAAAGAGGAGCAACAACAACCCAGGCCAAGGCGAAAATCAACCCCAGCAGAACCAACCTACTGGGGGCAACCAGAACCAAGGGAATCAGAACCCCTAGGGGGGCACTAATAATAAGCGTCAAGGGAGAAATAACAATATTGTTAAAACCAACTTCCCTTGTGCACTTTGCGGTGAGTTCGGTCATTACACTCATCATTACCCCCAAATCGTTGATTTTAAATGGTTGAAAGACTTAGGCAGTCTAGCCCATCCTCCGACACCACCTGCCCCTCAGTAGGCACCACAACAATACGTGCAACAACCCCCCCCCTGCCGTGCTGTATAATCCTATTCCACACCAAGGTGTGATAAACACCCAACAGGACTCACAACATCCCCCACCTCAGGTAGGACAGTACCTCAACCCCAACAATCCAGCAGATCGCATGATCCTTCTCACTAGTGAGGAAGAAACCCTTCTGCAAACACATAATCGTCAGTATCATACACCTTCTGAGTCTCCTCCCATCCCTCCAAAGACAAACCTTGCACCGACGGGACCCCCGTTGGTGATCCCTCTCCCTAACACAGAGCCACCTCTTCGCATCCTTCGCATCCCATTGCACAGGAATGTCCACAACCCACAGGCTAGGGAAGCTCATAACTATAGTTTGGTTGATGACTTAGCACAATCCTTGGCTACCATGTTAGTCTTAGAAGTCCTTCAGACTTGTCCCACTCAGCGGAAAACTTTACTTTCCACCTTGGGGGCAGTCGACCCCACAGATACTCGACTCATTACCTTCGATCTCGACAACAGAGAACCCCGCCTTCCCGCCTTGATTGCATTTCAAATCTCCGTGAAAATACGGAACATCATAGTCCATCGGTGTATCATCGATGAAGGTGCATCTACATGCATTATGTCCAAATCTGTATGGCAGAAACTTGGTTCCCCCAAACTCATACCCTCTGCCATTACCTTACGAGATTATGATGGATGACCATCATCTCCTGAAGGGCTCTTCAAAAATGTCCCCGCAGAACTCGAGGGAAAGACTATTCTCATCGACATCGAAGTTATCGACGCCCCACTCGATTATAATATCTTGTTCGGTCATAGCTACATGTACGCTATGAAGGTAGTTTCCTCTTCCGTCTTTCGAACAATGATGTTCCCCCACAATGGGAAGATCGTTACCGTTGACCAAGTCTCACATTACGAGCCTAACCCATCTGCCAACATCGATAACATTCTTCCTCTCATCCACATGAGTCATGATGCATACCCACTTGTTGAGATGGGTCCTAGAATTTTCAAAGATCCATCATTGTTAGAAACTTACCATGGAGCACCACCACTCCTTCATCCTTCCAATAAAGTATGCGTCGTATTATCTAACAAAACTCACACAGAGGATATCCTTCCTCCTAGGGAGGCTTCTATCATATCTGACGTCCCACTCGTCGCAGAACTTCCCCTTCATGAGCCTCCTACGAACTCGTCGACCCCACCAATCCACGATTCCACCTCTCCCCAAGGACATATCCCAGTTTGGGAGACAGTTCCCCAAGCCATCACCCAAATCCCCTTCTTTTACCCTCCACCTGGTATCAAAGCTTTCCAGGTAGACGCAATGCTTACCCTCCCTAATATGGTGTTAGCAGATCCAGTTTGGTATTTACATCCACCCAAGATGGTCCCTCGACCATCTCTTCCCCCCCAAATGGAAGGAATCCCAATGACAATTCCCATACTTACTCCCACCGTACCCTCTACGCCCCCACTCACTAACCCCCCTACCACAGCTAGGGGCAAGATAAAGAAGAAGGAGCCCACAGCTCCACTTCCTTTGCGCATCCAACCCCCTTGTGTGCTATGTGAGAAAGATGGACACCAAACTAACAACTGCCCATCTCTACCAAAGTTATGGAATTTGATCCCACTCAAACAAACTCCCCCAACACTCACCACTATAGCTAGTACTGTCGCTACCACCCCCCACTCAAGTAGTAAAGGGTTGCGAACCAAATTCTCTTATGCTATATGTTCAGCATATGGCCATTATACCCACCATTGCCCGACACTGCCATGCTTTCGGCAGACATTAGCCACAGTACGCCAAAGCTTCCAGAGCAAACCCCGCCCAGCTACGTCATCCTTACCAACAATCACTGACATTTGTTATGTCACAACTTCAGTCAATGAGCATATGAGATTCCCTTGCTCTCTATGTGAATCATTTGATCATTTTACATACCAGTGTCCTATGATCATTGAATACAGGCAACACCAATTGACCCTGCTTCACAGACCCACAGAATCGATAGTTGACCTTACCTCGTCACTAGAGGTTCTTCATGTCATTTCTCCTGAACCTGAGGCCCTTCCAACACCTCCATGGTTCTTAGATGGCTTATCTAAGGATTTACCCCCCAACTCTCCCGCTCATTTCCCTATGGAAAGTTTACACCCAACTACCACAGGTACTCCTCAGTACTTCGATATTTGGTTAATGTCAAGCGAACCATAGCCATCTCCTTGCATCATTCCCCCTGCTTCTTCATCACCAGGGGGCAGCCACACGACAACAGTCACTGATATCACTCTTCATGACCCCTTGTATTCCCGTCACTTCCACTATGATGAGGAAATACTTGAAGAGTTAAACTACCCTGACTACCCATGGGATGCGCTACACCACCGCACACTCTTCTTTCCATAGGAATCCTCCATGCCTCCTAACCAACACCCCATCTATGCGGTCGAAACCAAGGATTTTATCCCATCAGGGCCTATCGACTAGTTCAAAAACCCCAATCCTGCCCCTGATGCTTTTGAAGAAGGCAACATGGCCAACATTTCCCCGACCATTAACATCTACATTTCCATCAAAAATGGTGTTGTCGAGGAAATCACCATTGGAGCTGCTTACACTCCTCAAGAAATCACCGCCTATAAAACCCTCTTCCAGAAATATCGAGATATTTTTTCCTGGTCATACACGGAAATGCCTAGCCTCGATCCCTCTATCGTCAAACATCACATCGACACCTGGCCCAACATTACACCAGTTCGTCAAAAACAAAGACACTACACCCATCCAAAGCAGTGGCCATCAAAGCCGAAATTGAAAAATTACCCACTGTCGGGTTCATCTACCCCATCGCCTATACATCATGGGTTTCCAACCTTGTACCCATTAACAAAAAATAGGGCACTATCTGCATCTGCACAGACTTTCATGATATCAATCACGCATGTCCCAAAAACAACTTTCCAATTCCTTTCATTGACCAAATTATTGACGACTACGCAGGCCATGAGGCTCTATCCTTCATGGACAGTTTCTCAGGTTATAATCAAATTCAAATTCACCCAGCCGATCAGTACAAAACTACATTCACTACCCCTTGGGGTACTTTTTCCTATCGTGTCATGCCTTTTGGCTTAAAGAATGCTGGTGCAACTTTCCAACGGGCGATGACATACATCTTTCATGATCTGGCTCCTATCATGCTCGCATACTTGGATGACCTCACAGCTCAATCCAAGAAACGCACCCAACGTATTGATGATTTACAAATCATCTTCCAACGGTGTCGTCAGTACAACATCCACTTGAATCCCCTCAAGTGCATTTTCTGCATCACCGCAGGGCACCTCCTTAGATTCATTGTTTCTCAACATGGTATTACCGTGGACCCCCTCAAAGTCCAAGCTATCACCGAAATTCCACCTCCCCGAAATTTATGTCAACTTCAGAGTCTACAAGGCAATGCTAACTTTCTGCGATGATTTGTCCCCAACTATGCCATTCACGTAAATGGTTTCCTTCGATTACTACGTCACGACATCCCATTTCACTGGGATGAACATGCCCAATAGTCATTTGACGATCTTAAAATGGCGCTCTCCAATGCCCCTTATATTAGTGCACTTGACTACAATCGCGACTATATCCTCTACGTATCAGCATCAGTTGTTTCAGTAGTAGGAGTCCTCGTTCAGCTAGGTGATGACAATCGTGAGCATGTCATTTATTACGTTAGTAAAAACCTCTAAGGGCCACCCTTGAAGTATAAACATGAAGAGAAACTATCTCTTGCATTCGTCCTCGCAGTCCAGAAACTGCGTCACTACATTCTGCTTCGCACAACTAAGGTTGTAGCAGATTCCAACCCTATGCAATACTTGCTCAATCGTCGACAGATTAACAACAAATTTGCTTGATGGATCATTATCCTTCAGGAGTACGATCTTGAATTCTCAACACCCAAGAGAAAGAAATCCCTCGTTCTCGCCTAACTTGTCATGGACCTCCCCTCTGACACCACTAGTGCCCCCGTCAATACTGACTTTCCCGATGAACACCTCTTTTACATCACTTCGGATGATCCTTGGTACAGTGACCTCCTCGTCCACCTCCGAACTCAAAAGTTCGGTAAACATCTTTCACTAGATGATCGTCGTCGTATTCTCCACCAGGCCCCATGCTACCTCCTCATCAGAGACATCTTATACCGGCGAGGGGTCGACACCATTCTTCGTCAATGCCTGACCATCGATGAAGCCAATAGAGTATTGAACGACTGCCACAGTGGTGCATGTGGGGGCCATATTTTGGGAATATCCACTGCTCAGAAGATTATCCGAGCAGGTTACTTTTGGCCTACCTTGTTTCACGATTGCATTCACACCATGAAACGATGCGAGAAGTGTCAGCTTTACGCCAACAAAGCCTGAACACCACCTGCTCTTTTTCATCCAGTCATCACTGCCGACCCTTTTTGTAAATGGGGCATCGATTTCATGACTTGTAATCCCCCCTCCAACAATGGACACAAATACATTGTTGTCGTAGTCGATTAATTCACCAAATGGGTAGAAGCTATGCCCACCTTCAACAATACTGCTGACACCGCAGCGCTTTTTTTCTTTAACCATGTCATATCTCGCTTTGGAGTACCACTCCAACTTGTTTCCGATCATGGGAAACACTTCGAGAATGAGATTTTTCGTCAAAATCTCATCTCGATTAGGATTCTCCCACGAGTTTGCCTCACCATATTACCCTCAGTCTAATGGATAGTTCGAAGCAGTTAACAAGGTCCTCAAGACCATGTTACAGCGCACGGTTAATAAACATAACACCAATTGGCATCATATGTTATTTTTCGTGCTATGGGCTTACCGTACGGCTGTGAAAACAACTACTGGTTTCACACCATTTCATCTAATCCATGGGGTTGAGGCCACTCTTCCCATCGAGTGCGAAATCCCCACCTTACACACCGCAATTGAGCTATTACCCGACACTGCTCCAATGGAGCAGTGCTTGCTGAACTTAGAGTCCCTGGATGAAGATTGTTGATCTTCATTATAGAATAATGAGGCAGCTAAAAAATGGTCAAAGGCTACCTTTGATCAACATGTCAACCTTTGCTCATTTCAAGAAGGCGACCTCGTCCTGGCTTACAATATCGCTCATGATACCTTTGGCCATGGAAAATTCGAGTCACTCTGGCATGGCCCATACATTATCCAACATTGCCTCACCAAAGGTGCATACATCCTGGCCTCTCCTGAAGGGATCTCTCTCAAAGAACCTGTCAATGGGTTATATTTAAAGAAATTTTTTTCTTAAACGTAGTCATTCTACTTTAGGTTATTTCTTTTATAGTGTTTTTAATCTTTTTTCCATACCTCACATCTAAACTATCATTTGTGCTATTGACAGATGCTTCCTCCACCGACCTACAACATCAGTTACACCGACGGCGCCAGCCGTTGGACACAAAATCTCACTTCGGCCGCTTGGGCTCTCTACACCCCCTCACATGAAATGCTCCATTCAAGAGGCATATGTTTGGGTTCAGTGACTAACAACCAAGCCAAATACACTGCTATCATTGGCCTCCTGGCCAATGCCCAACATCATCGTATTCGTCACCTTAGCGTCTTTCTCGACTCTCAACTAGTCATCCTCCAGCTCAACAATGTGTACAACGTACGTGATCCTTTCCTCTTTCCCAAATACCTGCAAGTTAGACTTTTATCTCGAAATTTTGATTCCATCACATTTACACATATTCCAAGACAATTGAATCAAATTATAGATAACTTATCTAATATTGTGTTAGACTGGCATATATCACATCAAGCTATCTCTACACATACATAAACATATCAAAAACCTGTCACAGTATATATAGATTAGACATCATCAACACATGTAAACACCACATAGATTTCAAAAATGTATACTCATGTATATATAAAAAGGTCCATAGTGACATCCAAATGTTTACATACAAAAATACAAGTATCTGTAGGCCAGTGAAGCACCTCGGTACAAAATGGGCTCACCAACCTATATACAAAAATACAACAAATACATAGTGCACCACTGAAGGTGCCTCTAGAGCACAACCACCTACCCCTCCCTCAGGCAGTGGTTTCCCACCCCCTACTGGTCCCTCCTGCCCTGGAGGTAGTCATCCGGTCATCGCAACACCAACTACTGCTACCTGTTGTACCACAGCCCGCCATGGCGGCAGAATCCCCACACACTACTCCAGGATACCCTCATCCTGGATGCGAGACCACATGCCCTCAGGCATGCCGTGTAACATCGCCTCCAGACGATGACGTATGTCCTCAAAATCTACTCCGGCATCCGTCGGAGGAGCATGTGATGGCTCGGCACCAGGGTCATCAAACTGGCATCTCCTCACTGCTCTCTCAGGATCAGTTGGCCTCACTGCGGTGCCCTCACGCTGACGTCTCTCTCCAACCCACGGCCCTCCCCGCGGCGGTCTCTTTGGATCCTGACGAGCCGATGCTCTTCGCAACTCCACCTCGTGCCCGCGAGGTGCCACATCTGCACATACAAACAAACAATAGATAGTATCAGCATCTATATCATATACATATGTCATGCTATCTCAAAAAACATATATATCACAATCATCAACATACCTCGACGGTCAAACACCTCCCCTGGAGGCAACACCATGTCCAGATCCTCTCAGAAGTCAACCCCAGCATAGGAGAACTGCAATATCACCTGCAGCATCTGCCGCCACACCTAAGCTGCCTCAACAGTAAAGAAGTCGCCACCCTCGCCACCACCATGGTGAATAAAAACAGTCGACCACCTCTTTAGTCGCGGCTCTCGCACCCTAGGTGCACCCAATAAAATCCTCGGGCGCAACATAGGCACCCTCTCCAAAAACCAAGCCACTAGGATGGACCCGAAGGCAAACTCTCCTATATCCATGGACCGACAGTGGTCCAACTGCCCTACCATCCTGGCATGTAGTGTAAGCCCCCAAGTGAAGTGCTCACCGGCCAACACTCTCTCCATCACACATAGCTGACCACCACTGATCCGTTGCATCGCCAAAGACCCATAAACTCTCACAATCATCATTGTTATGCAGGGATGCGCTAGGGAATCCATCGCCCCAATGCTCACAACAGTTCCAGACATAAAGTTCAGCCCCGAATAGTATCTCTGGACAATTTTTGCTAGCGACACATCCCTTAGTAACACCAGCTCCGCCGGTAGGGGCATTCCCTGAAACGGGAGCCCAGTCAAAAAGTATACATCCTCCACTGCAGTGAAGGAAATATGCTCTCCCCGCACTATGAAACAATGTAGGTCTGGGCTCCACATTCGGATAAGGAACTGCAGGAGATACTCGTGCGCCCGTATCAACGGGAACTCAAAGAACTTCAGCAGCCCACAGGCTGCCAAAGTAGCACGTACCCTCGGCTCCTCAATAGCCACGACGTCTCTCAGTTGAGACCAATCCCGCTATCACCAACCAACCGGCATCGTGCACAAAGATCGCCTGCAACCACATAAAATAGTCCTACATCAGCCAAATGGACCATAAACACCCTTAAAAAGATAAGTTTTACACCCGTCAACCTTGCCTCCAAGGCGCGGATGTTTAACCCACAGGCGCGCACACGTGCACGCCTATTCACTCCACAGGCGCACATGTATGCGCGTCTGTTCACTACACAGGTGTGCTCTTAAGTGCACCTATCCATCCTTCAGGCGCACATGCATGCACGCCTGCTCAACTTACAGGCGCACTTTAAAGCATGCCTGTCCAATACACAACCACGCACACATGCACAGTTGTGCATCCAACAAGCACGCACATAGTGCACACCCTTGTCCCCCTTACAGGCACCCCCATGTGTGCCTATCCAGTGGGTAGGCACGCATGTGTGCACGCCTACTTCTGGATTTCCCACACACGTGGTGGCCCACACTCATCAAACCCCCTGTATGGCCCTCCATACAGCCCCTGCCCAAAAAATGAAACCATATTTCTATGCAGTATGATCAGACCACTAACCTGAAGCTCACTAGTCCTCAATCGGATTCTTCGTCCTCCCAGAATCTCCAAATCTCCTCTGAATACTTCTCGTCCAGTCACTATCGCAGCAAGTACAAATGAGGTGGCAATATGGGCCTTACAACTATATATAGGCCTTTTCACCAAACTTCCACTCACCATTCTGGGAGCTCCAGGTGTCCATTTCTCGATCCGTCTCCAGCCACGGGATCAACATCCCGTCATCTACATCACGACAGTCCCTGGGCCTCTTTTCATCCTAAGCCCCTGGGACACCATTTTTTTCATACCTTGACCAGGTACGTAGGCACATATTCAAAATTATCAAATAAATGCTCATATGTTCGATTCTCTTCAGATATTGTTCACGTCGGATATTTAGTTTTCATGTGTGTAGATACTTGGTCATCATATATCAACACAACCCCTTCAGGTATATACTCAGCACTGGCATGTAGTCATTCCCTCTGAATCTCACTTACATCTCCAGTCACACCCTCTGACATTTGCCTCTAGGATCCCCACTTCCGGCTCTGCAGTACCAACACCTCCATTTGCATCTTCGGTACTGTCACCCGGTAGCACTCTTACCCACATGATTTATCCCATTCCTAGCACCCTTTTTGCGCTTTTGACACTCATGTTGTTTTTCAAAACCCTTTAGGGTTGGGAGTCCCATGATAGTCTTACATCATGTCGTGAATCAGCCACATACTCCTTCTCCTCATTGTGCTAGCTTTCCCAATGGACTCCCAGGTTATCTCTTCATGGTTCTATTTTTTTTACTGCACCTCCGTAGTATCATGAACCCTCCATTTCACCCACAATCAGTTTTCCCATCTGCAAATTTCCCTTCATTTCACTTACCTCATATAGAAACCCACCCATGGGGCCCCCACCCTCCACCAGTTCTCCGAGCAAATTGTGCCCTACCCGGGCCAACCATATCACATTGGGGAACCTATTTCTATATTTGTACACTTCTCCCAAATTATTCTTTATTTATTGTACAAATGCCTTTGTTTCCAGCAGTTACATTACCTTTTTGTCATCACCTTTGGCGACCTTCTTCCCTTTTTGGCAAACGCAACCCATGTTGCCCTTGGTTGGGGCACTCTTTATCATCTACCCTTGACGACATCATCCATATATTCAAAGTATCCCGCAGGCCACTTACCTCTGCCCTCTGAGTTTTTTCACCTTGTCCCACCTCTGGCACAACTTATCCCATGTCTTATTGTCCCCCTGACACTCGACCTCGTTGAATGGTTGCGGCCACTTTTATCTCACATATACTCCAACCAAGGGAAGTCTTGAGTCTTCCTACATATTGAATTATTCCATGTACCTCCTCCACTTCCTAACCTCACCTAGTAGATTTCATGAAGCCATTTGCTTCTAGGAGTCGCGTCCCCCTTTTTGTCAACATCAACACAGTTTTCCAGAAGAGCGACAGTATCTTGATTCTCATTACCCATCCAATGAGATATCTCGAACAACACAGGGAGAACCACAATTGCTTCCTACTGTCGTTGACCCCCATAACATTCGACGTCAACACTTTCTCTTGTTACGGTGGGTCCTTATTTGCGACTATTGTAGTTAGTTCTTATACTTGCCGAAGACCTCTGAACTTGGTCGGGCTATCAATGCCTATAGAATCCGTGATACTTCTTACAGATGTCACTGCCTCCTATTCAGAGTATGTTCCTTCACAAAATTGTCTTCTGCCTTTATCATAACCGCCCCCGAAGGCACTGCAGTTGTCTACATCAACAATTTATTCCTCTTTTTTGAGTTACATGACACAAGCATGGGGCATGCCCACCTCGTTTGTACACAGTTTATTATTTTTTACACACCTCATGGAAGGTTGGGTTCTACAGGTTCCTTTTTCCCTCCAACGAATAGCTCTGGGCAATCCCACTAGTTCTCTCTCTTACAACAGCACTCTCAGTAGAAGAAACATTGATGGATTTCGGCTATATGTATGCTCCTAACCTCATCCATCAGGGGGCATCTGTTATCACTCAAATTTCGTCTGCAAATGGTTACAATAATTCATCATCGTCAAACAGTTATGAGGTCATTCATGGACCTGAATTAACACAAAAGCATTCACAAAGGGTCAAAACTATACAAATAGTGAAAAAATTGAAGGGCGTTATGAAGACACTAGGCACGCACACACATGTGCGAAAAAGAAACGTAGGATTCGCGCACATGCGTACGATGCACGACTGTTGTCGTGAAAAGCTGCGCACATGAGAAATGATGCATTTATGAGAGTGGTCAGCCTCCTACCCACTTCTGGCTTAGCTTCCAAGTTGATTTGGCACTCAAATCTGGACTGGATTCAACTGGGTGGCTAGTCAAAGACCTAGAAATTCCCTAATTAGCCTCTTTACACACTACAAACTAGTTGAACAATAACCCAAAGGAATGCTATAAGAAGGCCATGGATACACTTCATTTTTCAAGGAATTCAAAGAAAATTTATACTGCCATTATTCTCTTGAGGACTCTTCTATCCTTGCCACGAGTATACTTGCATCATTTCATTGGGCAATCCATCTCATCCCTTGAGTGGATTAGCAAAGAATTCTTTCACCATTTTCATTTTCTTTTTCAAAGTTGTAAGAAGAGCTTACTTGTGGGGGTCCAAGAGCCCTCCCTTGGAGGAAGAAAGGACTCAGAGTCCCCTTGCTTCTCGGTTTTTTCTTTCACTAATATCAGCCTTATCATTGGTGACATGGGTCTCATTGTTTCTTTTTTCCTAAATGATCTGAAAATAGAAGGCTGACTTGTTATACTATGCAAGCACCCCTACTTCATTAAAATAAACTTTACAGGACCTTGCTTCATGTGTATAAATATATGCAATAAAAACTTATGTGTTAAGTTTTATGCTTCTTCCTTTAAAAGATCATGTGTGAGGAAATGTTCTTGTAAATGG
>JASDQU010438028.1:19539-29749 GCA_032191745.1 Picea mariana | reverse complement strand
CATACCATACAACCACTCGCATGACTCATTTTGAAGCAGTGTATGGATAGAAGACACCATCAGTTCTCTCATACTTACTGGGTACCTCGAAGGTCCAGGCGGTTGACCAAACACTTACAGTCCGAGAGGATATCCTTCGTACCCTTAAAGAGAACTTGGTCATGGCCCAAAATAGAATGAAGCAGCAAGCAGATCAAGGTCGCTCGGAACGTCAATTTGTAGAAGGGGATCAGGTGTTTCTGCAACTGCAACAATATAAGCAAACTTCCCTCAAGGCCGAGCAGTGTCAGAAGCTAGCACCCAAATTTTATGGCCCTTACACAGTTCTCAAGCATGTGGGACAAGTCACATATCAGTTAGCTCTACCCAGTCAGTTGAAGCTACATCCTGTTTTTCATGTTTCATGCTTGAAGAAGGTGATTGGAACCAGGTGCCAAATTCAAACCAACCTTCCAGAGTTAGCTGAAGGAGCATCCATTTGGCTACAACCAAAAGTAGTTTTGGACCAGCGGGAGCATCGCCTGCGTTAGAGAACCATCAAGGAAGTGCTAGTACAGTGGAAAGATATGACTCCAGNTGAAGGAGGATCCATTTGGCTACAACCAAAAGTAGTTTTGGACCAGCGGGAGCATCGCCTACGTTAGAGAACCATCAAGGAAGTGCTAGTACAGTGGAAAGATATGACTCCAGCAGATGCCACTTGGGAACCAGCTACAATTCTGCAGCAGTTTCCACATCTCAAGCCTTGAGGACAAGGCTGTTTTTAAGGGGGTGGACATGTTAAGGTCCTAACCCACACATAGGTAGATCAATGTATTCAGATGTAATAAAGGTCAATATTAATAAGACCTTTCAATAAAATAGAATAAGGAGGATGTAAGAAGACCTAATAGAAGCTTCTGCTTCTAGAAGGATCTTCCTCTAGATGCTTCTCTTAATAGACATATTTAGTATAAATAAGAGTCGAGGGTATGAAAACCCTAGCTTGGAGATTATTGTAACAGATCGTTGCTCGACTGGAGGTTTCCCCCTCGAAGAGGCCTGTGAACATTGCTTTCTGAATCAAAGTTCTTTTCTATTGCTATTTCGCATATTATTTCTGTGTATTGTGAAGATTATGCTGGATATTTTACTGTTATTCTACCATTTCTAGCATTTTATTTCCGTTCTGCATATTTTATATATCTGGTATCTTGCAATCTATTTCTCTAGCTTCAAGAGAATTTTCCTCATCATTAAGGATCTTCCGCCTTCGACATATTCTACCTCAACATTTATCCTTTGCACTTTTGAAATGTGAGCTTCACCTCCTCCATCCATTTTTCTATCAGGACATTCAAAAGATTTGTGTCCTATCTTTCCACAGATAAAACACTTTATTTCACCTCCTCTGCCTCTTCCTCTTCCTTTGGCTCAAGGAAAAGTGTCCCTATCGGCATACTTTCCTCCTTGTGAGCTTCCTCTGCTTTCTGGGTGGTTATGAGATTTCTTTTCTTCATCCTTGGGCTTCTGTACTCTGTCCTAGGAAACTTCTTTGTCTCTGCTCTGACTTCTACCTATTCCCCTTTGACCTTGATTTCGAGCCAATTTCACTTCTGCCTTTGAATAAATCTGATAAGCATCTTCCACATTCTTGATTATCACCATGCTCATCTCATCTTGAATATCATATCTCAGGCCATTCATGTATTTGGTGAATTTTTCATCATCACTCTCACGATGACCAGCTCTAATGTTGAGTCTGTAAAATTATTCAGTGTATTCCTTCACTGTCATCCCTTTCTGTCTCAAATTTTGCATTCTTCGAAACATATTAATTTGGTAATCTATGGGTATAAACTTGGATTTCATCTTTTCTACCATCCTATCCCATCTTTTAATTCTTTGTTTTCATTTGCAACGCCTGTCAGCCTGCAGTTCATCCCACCACAGTGCTGCATGCCCTTTCAGTCTAGTGACTGCATGCTTTACTTTCTTATCTTCTTTGATCTCCTCATAGTCAAAGTATTTATCCATAGCTCTAAACCAATCTAGTAGCTCGTCAAAGTATAAGTTGCCTTCATACATTGGGATGTCCTTTTTTTCTCTGGCCCCTATTCTTGCAACAACGTTGAATAGACGTTCCTCTGCAGCATCTTTGGATACAACTTCTTCTTTGGCTCCAACTTCGTTTTCTCTTTCAGCCTCACTGATATCTCCAGTATCAGGTGTTTGCCTCTGTGTTGTCTCCATAGCATCCAATTGAGCATGAAGTTCTCTCATTTCCCTTTCCATGGCTGGATCGAGTATGGGTCTCTCTTGACATCTTCTCGGGGGCATTGTTTCAATCTGTCCATGCATAATTCAAATCACAACTGCCCTCTGTCTTCCTTCTACAGAAAAAAAAAATTGCTAGATCTAATACCACTTGGCACAACACCCCTACCTCAGCAGGGTCTACTTGACCTCCCTATCTTTGGATCTTCCTATTTCCCTGAGCCGAAATGGCTCTTTATTTCCCACTAGAACCTTCAATACAAATAAAACCATAGGTCCTTCTTAGAAGTTACACCATGCGAACAATCACTAGGCGTGAACCCCTATTACACGAGACCACTGGCATGACCACTAACTTATCCCAAATGGCTCTTCAAGTTTCGTAGATTCATGTTTCATGAATTCAGGAACTCTGTTGTGAGTCAACCCGACTGCTTTGTTTCCTGAAACCCTAAAATGGGTTAACGGTCCACTAGCTCCTCCCTTATGCCTAAACCATATGACCTTCAGTCAAGTCCTAGGGCCTCACCTCCAAGTGCATAGGGATTTTGCAACTCGTGAGTTCACGATGTGACTCTTCTCCCTTTTCCCGAAGTCTGAACTCATGAATTCTTTGCTACGAATCAATGGTCCTGATTCTTCCTCGATCTGATGACCCAAATCACATCGGGATTTTTCATATCGGGGATTCCCAAAAAAAACTTCCTCCACACTTCTGACTTCCGAAATGCCAAAATTCAAGCGCCAAATCCACAGCTCTCGTCCCTGTAGATATATCGGCTGCTAATTCTCCTGAGATTGCGAGTGTTGAAAGACACTCAGTCTTAACCTCTTCCGTTGATCTACTAGATCCAACGGTCCATGGATATATGTGATTCTCCCTCTGAGAAACTCAACCATCTTTTCAAGTTCTCAAAGATTCCTGGCCAGATAACTTGGCGTCCTTCCTCCTGAGCTTGGTTTCTGTGAGGTAACTTTGACCCTCATACTTCCCTTGAACCTTCCAAGAATCTATCCCTCCTGAGCTTGATGTTGGCTGCAAACTCAAGGATTCCAAGAGATTTTTGCACACACTCCTTGTGGCTTCATGATAATCTTTGATTATCTGAACTCTCCAATTTTGTGCACTCCTTGCGATAGAAATCCTTCAACCACTCACTGGGTTGGGAAAGTCTAAGAATTTTACCTGGCCTATGCACACCTTGCATGACTCTGTGCTATACTTGTACTTCTATTGGTATGAGAACAGTGGTATCCCTCCTGATTGTTCTGAGATAAAACTAATAATATCTTCAATGCACTCTTTGTGGACCTTCATTGCACTCCTTGCAGGAATTATCAGGATGAGAAACAATTGAAACTCATATTCTCCCTCTTACAAACTTCATATATTCAAAATGAAATCATACACACAAAGAATTGAAACAAATGCATAACAGATAATATAAGAAAACTGTAAACATACCATTCAATAGATGCAAACAATATTCATAACAACGCCATGAAATTGAGTCAAATCATTCTTATATTAACTCAAGTGCTTATGTACATGGGTTCCATAGCAACAACTATCTGCTTATACAACTTCTATAGTGTCTTTTCTCCTCTGCTCTCCTATTCTCTTTCTCTACAACTTCTACTCTTACAATGATAATAATGATACAATACAATACATACGAGGGATCTTTCTCGAGTTTTCCCTCCTATAGCTCTAATCTATCTAATCGAATTAAAGCCTACATCTACTTTACATTCATTACATTAATTGTCTACAACCAACAGATGAGAGAAATGCTCAAAATCTGCATTACAATCCCCAAAACATTTAAGAGCACTTATGTCTCTCCAGATATTACATTAATGTTCCATCCTTTTGAAATTCAAAATATCTTCAAAATGTGCACTGGTGCGTATCTAGCTGTCCACCGCTTGCGCTTTCTTGCGATTCTCATGCATCAGTATCACCAAGGATAATGTATTGACGAGCTTGATACTGAATACGATGACTATATATACTAGAAAGATCGTGCCGAAAATTTTGGGTTTGGAGATAAATGATAATGTCTCCATACCATATGTCATTAGAATTGATCAGAAAGAGTGAATCACCAGGAAAGGAATCTTCCGCCATAGTTCCTGTCTCAGTCGAGGGAAGTTCACATATTAATTTGGAAAAAACCAAATATTTATTTGACTTGGCGCGCTCAAAATCATAATCAAAATCTGAAAAATAACTATCCATTTAGAGTATTTCCCTCCTAGCAACTGTCGAGTAAGGATGTGTTGCATGGGGTTGCAATTGGAAATGACTGTGGTTTTGCGTCATAAGATGTAGTGACAAAAACGTTGAACAACTACCAAGGCCAGTTTCTCCACATGTAAATATTTGGTTTCGGTGGTCGTGAGACTCCGACTCAAATAGTAAATAACATGTTCATCATGTGAATCATCCTCTTGGAATAGAACCATAGCAATGGTAGAGTCTGAAGAAACTAAGTATAGGAAATAATCTAGACTATAATCAGGTGGAAATAAAAGTGGTGTATAGGTCAAAGAGAGTTTCAAATATTCAAAGGCTTTTTTGGCAGTGTCATCCCATACAAAATTGTAACTCTTTTTAAGAAGTCGAGTAAATCATTTCGTTAATTCATCATAGTTGGGGATGAATCGACGTAAAATGTTTGCCTTCCCTTACAAAATTTGGAGTTGGTGTAGTGTGGAAGGAGGAGGTAAACTGAGGATAGCCTCAACCTTCAAAGGGTCCACTCTAATCCCATGTGTAGACACGATAAAACCAAGAAGTCATCTGGACCCCACACAAAAAACACATTTATGTGGATTCAATTGTATGCGATAATAACAACAGCGTAGGAAAATGGCCCGTATATGTGCCGAGTGATCTTGACGATGCATAGAGTGCATCGGTAAATCATCTAGGAAAGGTTGTACAATGTGCTTAATGTCATGAAAAGCGTAATACATAGCACGGTAAAAAGTCGCACCAACATTTTTGAGACCAAAAGACGGTTTTTGGTATGCAAAGGTTCCCTAAGGGAAACTGAAAGCAGTGTTATGTTGATCCGCATGTAAAATATTGATTTTATTGTGGTTGGATAAACCATCCATCAAGGAGAAAATTTCACTCCCATCACAGTCGTCAACAATCTGGTCAACGGAAGGGGTTGGATAACTGTCTTCGGGACAAGCTTTATTGATATCCCTATAATCTACACAAACGATGATCGTGCCTTGTTTCTTCGTAACTGGAACAAGATTGGACACCCAATTTGTCAAAGCCATTGGATATACAAAACCGACTTTAAGAAGTTTTTCAACTTCGATCTTAATAACAATAGCTTTGTGTGGATGTACTGGGAGAAGTCTCTGTTGAACAGGTTTAGCGTCCGGGCAAGTCTTAATCTCATGTACAACAATATTTGGATCAATTCCAAGAATTTCTTCGTAACTCTAGGAAAAAACGTCATGGAATTCTTACAAAAGAGCTCTGTAAATATGAACCTCATTAGCAGAACATGATGCACTGATGTGAACATTTTCCACGACTCCGAGTTTAATCAAAATATTAGGAGGGATGGTAGGAGAAATGTTACCCAATTTCCCTTCATACAAAACATTGTGTGTTGTTTTGGGAACAGAAGAAATAGTAGCAACAATAGATGGGAAATCCGTTGATAACTCTCTATGGTCTCGGGTTCTAGGATGAGAATAGAATGATGATGTCCATCGTACCATGGGGTATCTTCCATAGACATGATTTTCATAATCATTTCATCAGTGTGAAGCACTACATGGAACGGATCCAGAGACGTGTCTAAGAGAGAGTGAGGAAAAGGAGTTGTTGATTGAACAACTTGATAAGACAATTCTACCAGACTTAAAGGAATTCGATCTTCGTAATGAAGAAAATCATCAGAGCGAGGTACTATCCAAGGGTTGTAAGACTCAGGGATTTCACCAACATTGGTTGATATCATGTTAATCGAAGCGACAAAAGGAGGAGGAATATCAGGTGGTGGAACGGGGAACATACCCATTAATGTTGAATCTTTTAGAAGACCTACACCGACATTCTCATAACCAGGAGGTGTTTTCACAATGAAAGGTATGTTTCTAGTATGTGAATCAGAATTAAAGAAGAAAATTTGATCGACAATAATGACTTTTCCTTGGTGTGGGAAACGTAACACAAAGAAAAGAGTAGAAACAACTGCTCTCATGGAATCAATCCAACTACGACCGAGTATAAGATTGTAATCGAGAGGTGCATCAAATACCTCAACCTAAACATTAACCTCTTTACCTTATAATTTAATAGACAACGAAGGAAGAAAACCATAAGGTTTAAAACCTGTACAATTAAAAATATTTTAGATTATTTTGTGACTCAGTAAGGATAGGAGATTCGATGGCTTTCCAACAAGTGATGGACATGACGCAAGTCGAGGCTCCTTCTTCAATAATGGTTCGACAAATATTCTTATTTTCCACAACAACTTGTATTTGAAACACTAATTGAGGAGGAAGCCTTGGAATATGATCTTCCAAGTCAAATATTATCAAGTTCGTATCGGTAGGATCAATTCCACCAATATCCTTTAACATTGCCTTTCGTTGTGTAGGAAAAATTTGAAGGACTTCAAGAGTCAACATCGCCGAAGGTTCTTGCGCAAGGTCTTCTACAATACTATATTTTTGGGCAGCACATGCATGAGGATTAAACGATGACTTTTGAGCAACACCCTTGGGAGGGGGACGAAGAACTGTATCTAGTCCCGGTCATTCGAGATGAAGAGGACTGTTAAGAGGTGAAGTTGGTGGAGGAGGTTGAACCAATGGAGGTGGTGAATCATCAACTTTATCTTTCAAAGGAGAATAATATTTGGCTCAAGTAGAGACAAAAACTTCATTCTTCTTGGAGTCACCAGTAAACATAAGGACATAAGATGTGTGTTGGCCCTTGGTTATGGAAGTTAGTGAAGAGAAAGGAAGAAAAGGAAAAATGTGAATTGCACAGAAGACAGAGTGACTGTTACTGGGTCGAAGTGAGCAAAAGAGCAAACAAGACGAAGCGAAGTAAAAGGAAGAAAGACAATGAATGAGGAGATTGAGAATGACAAATTAGCAAGGAAGAAGGATTGTGGACAACTCAACAAGAGGAAAAATCCATCATTGGATTCTTTGGAGCACCGCGTGAGAAGGAAGGAAAGACAGGCTGGTGAAGCCCTGAAAACATGGGTCAAGTTGACCTAGGGTTTTAGACACCTAGGGTTTTGGTATCTATGGTTTTGACACCTAGATCTCGACCTAAGGCTATCAGTGAATGATTGCAATGTATAAATAGAGGTCTAAAGGACCTAGGATGGGTTGTTATCATTGTTGTTGCTATCATTGGTGTTAGGATTGTTGTGTGATCGAGTGAGAAAGAAGTGCTGAGCATGAGAGCCTTCTGTATTATAAGATCTTCAGCTGGGTGCGAAGATCAACCCTGCAGGTGGGTGCACAGGGAGGGGTGAGATAGCAAGGAGAAGAAAGAATATCTTCTAGTTAAGAGTGCAGAAAAGAAATGTATGCTTCATATTAATATATTATAAGAACAGTTTTTGGCACAGGGGTAGACCCAGGGTTCAACGCTACAACAATGCACCAAAAAAACCCTAACGATCGACCCTTTCGGCAACACCTGCAAAGTAGATGAAGTCTCACCCGAGGTAGAGGCAGGGGTGGTTGTAAGACTCAGGTGTCTACAACCTTAGCTGGGACATAGATCTTTGATTAAATTTCTTACAGAACACTTAACATCGATTATTCATCAATATTCAACCCTTATTATACTTCCCAGATAGCACAGAGCATCGTAGACTTTACTTAGATCTAAAGTATTTTAGCACTTAGCAACAACAAAACAGATCAGATCCAGTAGATCGACACTAAGCATCTTTGTACATGTAAGATCTAGCATTCACATATATCCAAGAAGCACCAAGCATAAGTAGATCTATCTAAATATATCAAATCACTTTGCAAAAGCAGGGACAACACATCAAGTCAAAGCAAAAAGCATAACACATAGATTTGTGTGGTTCACCCCCTTCCCTAGGGCTATGCCCACCAACTCTTATTCTTTATTAGCGTCTCCAATCAGTTACAGGCACAAAGCCACCAAAAACCGTTCCTCGCATAGGACATAAGATCTTTGCATCTTGCTAGATCCTTCTTTCTTGCTCTTACAACACAAATCCTTCTATAACTTCTAAAACAACTTGCACTTAGCTCTGTAAACCTTCTAAAGTCATGCACAAAGCACTTACATAGACTATTATCACTTAGCTTACATCACATAGATACAATCCTCCTCTACTAGATGCCTAGATGTTTATTTATACATTACAAAAGTGGGCCTAAACATGGGTAAACCCACGGGCCAACATCCCTTTCCCATTACATTGTCCCAAAACCCAAAAAGGGACCCAAAAGTGGGCCGATATCCCTTGATCTCTGCTTCGTCTGGAGCTCCATCTTTGGCAAGCTATCGAAGTCCCAAAAATGGTCAAATATGACCAAGTAACTTCAAAACTTGGTTAAGGGCCAACAGGCCCCCAACACTCACCTGTGACTCATCTGGAGTCACTCTGGTCTGAGCAATGTTGCTTCAAACGTCTCGAACCTAGCTTGAGCTGCTTTGACCTACTGCGGTGTGGCGACCTCTTGTTCAATGAATTACTGGATGAGTGTGTCATTGATTGGTCCCTCTAGGTGTTGTTCTGCTGTACTCACAACTTGTTCAAGTTCTACTCCTTGGTTTTCAACTTAAGTGAATAGTTGAAATGCCTTCTCTTGCACTGGTTGAAGTCATTGAGAGACTTCCATTACTTTACTCTGAAGCGTGTGTACCTTCTGCTGGGCTGTGCATTGCTCTGGAAACCTCTTCATTCTCTCGACTAGTGACAAGGCCTTCAACTGCGCTTGTAACGTGTCTATCTGCTGCTTTGTGTGTTGGAGTTGCGACTCTAATGCCTGTAACTCTAGATTTTCCATGAGGCTTTCATACATCTGAGTGCTTCTGGAGCTTAGCTGCTTGTATTCCAAGGAAAAGGCTTTTAATCGGTCAACTGCACTGCGGGAAGTTTCCTCTCTTAGATATCTTATTTCTTGAGGAGTCTCAGGCATAGTGCGAAGTTCCAGGTCTGCGATGCGTTGTTGAAGATAATGGATCACTCCTTCTAGTTGTGCCACCTGCTGTGGAACCCGTTGTTGTGCCTCTTTCATCACCTTAGTGAGAAAATTAGAGGTGATTGCAAGCTTAGCTGGGTTTGCTAAGAAGGACAATTGCAAGGAAAAGGGTTAGAAAAAGAAATATAAAACAACAACTAAGAAATAAAACAACAACTAAATTTATAAACATAGGGACTTAAGTGATCAGAATCTGGACCAGGGGGCAAAAATTTGCTCAATTTTCAAAGTACTCGGATTGAGACGAAAACAGTGCCATTGTGTCCGTCTCGTTCTCTTGATTCCGGTGGTATATTTATTTTCGCGAATGGAGTCCGTATGGAGGAGATATCGCGATTTTATCACCAAGTCAAACAGGTCAAAAAGGGGTGTTGACTGTACCTGTCCGTACAGTCCGTACGGCCATGTGGAGGGCCATACCATATCGCTGACGTGGAAGCTTGATGACATGGCTCATTTCGGTTGGTTGATTTTTGTCCAATGAGGTTTTGACACGTGTTGTATTGGAACGAATGAAAAGAGGACACATGGCCCAATGATTGGGTGCCACGTGTCCCTCCTTTAATTGGTTTATATTTTCTTTGTAAAAATATTGGAGTTCCGCGGGTTTGAACCCGGGACCTGGGACCTCCCACAACGCAAAGACTTCACAACACTCTGTTAACCATTGGGCCGCCCGTTGATCCTTGTTACAAAGCCCATT
>JASDQU010438027.1:135225-147343 GCA_032191745.1 Picea mariana | reverse complement strand
TGGAGTGTGATATAAATCTTGTTGTGAATGAAGCATAGCCAACATTTCTTTATTTTCAGAGATAGGCTACCCCATTATGCCAGTTTGTGTTCTATAGTGTTTTTCTCTCTTGTTAATTAATAGAAGTTGGTTTTCACTATATTTCTTTGTTCTCTGCATTATCTCTATGTATTTCCTTGTTATATATCGGTTATATTTTCATCTTCATGTTGTTCTCAAAATAATCTAGATCAGTGGTATAAGAGAAGGTTGCTCCTTGTCATTTCTCAAAGTTGGTCCCTGACGAGGTTAGGGTATAGAGAGTTGGGTCTCGAGCTAGTTTCTCTTGAGGAAAAATTATCTCGCCATCCCAAGCGAGGCGAAAGAAAAGAGAAATGACAAAGTAGGAGATCCTTTCAAGACGTTGCTCGAGGAAGCCCTCATGCGACAAAGGAATGAGATGATGGAAAACTTAGCTAAGATCCTTCAAAGACTACCGATGGTGGCGGATGAGGCATCCTCGACAAGAATCCATTTCGCAAGTGAAACACCCTTCAAGGTACAAGTCAATTTTGATATCCCCTTATTTGAAGGCCAGATAAATGCAGATGCTATAGAAAAATGGTTGAATCTACTAGAAGGTTATTACTCTGTCAATAAATTTTCTGACAGTGAAAAGATCACCTTCACACTCCTTAAATCCCTTCCCCATGTCAGAGCTTGGTGGGAAGGTTATTGGGAGAGGTACACCATGGATGCATCTACACTATTTAGGAGAGAACCCACTTGGGGGTTCTTTGTAGATGCCCTAAAGGAGGTGTTCTACCATGTCGGAAACTATGATGACCAATACATGAGATGAACAACAGACTAGATGGTGTTGGACTACACCAACATATTTCATACCTTGCACTCAAATCTGGGAATCAAAGACTCTAAGAGACACCTACTTTTGAAGTACCACAGTAGTATACACAGGTACATCCAAACAAATATGGATTTCTTGGACATCTCCTCACTTGAAGTTGCTTATCGATATACAGTCAAAATTGAGCAGAAATTCAAGCAGCAAAGTCAGTGGGAGAAGCATTGAAAATGAAATTCTAACTCACATAATGAAGGACATAGCAAGGAAAGAAAACCTCAAGAGAGACAATCACAGGTGTAGGAAAAGAAGGGTAATGATAAGTCTAAGAAATATACTGGAGAGTGGTGTGAGTTCCACAACATTCCTTGGCACAACATTGATGATTGTTGCTCAATACAGTCCTTGGTGTCCAATATCAAAGACAAAGATCCGAACCCCGACTTGGACCCTGATTCCTAAAATAATAAAGGGAGATAGATCATTGATGTAGAACCCACTGATACTGTCGCAACTACAACAATCCAACTAGAAGAGGATCCTGAGGAGGGGGGGGCTACTCTTTCATTCACAGATGTCGGTGAAGGGGACCCCACCGCATTTTATTGTTGATAGTGGAAGCCAAAAAAACATCATCTCAGTAGAGGTTGTCAAGCAATTGGATTTTCCAACAAAAACAGGCCTGCAACCATAAAACATCGGGTGGTTTGCTAGGGTAAAGATCTTCATGTCAGCCAGCAGTGTCGCCTATGCTACGGCATTAATCCCTTCAAGGATAAGGTATTGTGTGATGTTTCCCCACTAGAAGTCTGTGATGTTCTATTAGGTCAGCCCTATATGTGGAGGCGTCATGTTGTTTATGAGTCTCAACCCTGTAGCGTCATTATTACTCTGGTAGCTCAGCTATACGGGATACCAGAGGTAGTTCTAACTATTATCCTCTTCAAAATCCAATTAGAAGGTGAGCATAAGGACACTACAACCTCATCCAAAGAAATTTCTATCGAACAAAAGAATATTGGAAAGATTATAGAAGAGTACCAAGATGTTCTTGCTGCAGCTACGGGGGTGCCTCCACACTGCTTGGTCAAGAAAGGTTATAACATAACCCTCCATACTCTCCATGTTTCATATTCATCGATAGATTCCTCCCAAAATCAGGTATATCATGTAGAATGGATCCAACCCCTCCAGCAACAGGCTCATCACAACCTACAACAAGCTAAGTAGGACATCTTCTTCAGCAAGGAAAGCAACGCACCAAGATTTAGATTGAGCAGAAGTCTCCCCATATCCCAATTGAACTTGACGCAATGTGGACCATTACTTCCAAAGGGGGGAGGAAATATCCAGATGGATCTTGGGGACAATCCACCTTTTCCACAGAATTACTATTTTGAACCTGTGGTTTTGATAAACCATTATATTCACCATTTTTTATGGGGAATGGAATGTAATGTCATCTTCATTTGTTAATTACAGACATCGTTTAATGATTTCCTAGTGGTCTTATGTACATGCCTACATCATAGCATTAATGCAATGGATCACATTATAAATCCACAGTTAAGAGCACTCGAGCTAGAGTAGTACTAGGATGGGTGATCGCCCAAGAAGTCCTAGTGTTTTACATTCCTATGGAATTTTATAAACTTAGTCCAATTTATCCCACATGCATCATGGGAATTGTTCTCCTATCACTCTCTCATATATAATTAAGGTGAAGGAGGCCCTTTAAGCATGCAATGGAGTTTGATGTAAAGCTTGTTGCGAATGAAGCATAGCCAACATATCTTTCTTTTCAGAGATAGGCTACCCCATTATGCCAGTTTGTGTTATACAATGTTTTTCTCTCTTGTTCATTAATAGAACTTGGTTTTCACTTTATTTTTGTGTTCTCTGCATTATCTCTGTGTATTTCCTTGTTATATATCGTTTATATTTTTGTCTTCATGTCGTTCTCAAAATAATCCGGATCATGAAGACAAATTTCTCCACATGGAATTCTAATTGTTATTTGTTCCTTATTACATAATACAAAGACAAATTTGTGGTGGGGTTTTTGGAAGCCAATTTTTATCTTTAAACATAGGGAACAGATGGATTTGAGAAAGAAATTCCTCAAAAAAAGAGAAACCGATCGAAAAGTTAGAAGAAGAAAGAGAAAAGGAAAAGTTACATATGTCAAAGCATAGGATTTCAAAAGAGGGAAGTGCAATTTCTAGAGGAATATATGTCTCTTTTGTTTCTTCTTCATCACTAGTTTAAGCAAAGCACACAAGTTCATTAGAGATAAATCCATCCAGTATCTCATCAAGAAAGCTTCTTGTGGATGACCATATGATGGAGTATTTTCTTGGAGTTGATTATACAATGGATGGAATTAGAGAAACAATTGGTGTACAAAATTGTGGTGAAGAAGTTTATGTGGTGCGATATCTTGTTGGACAATCAAATGTTATAGAAACTAGTCAATACCATGTTCACTCTCCTCCCAGAGTTGATCTTACAGTGATTGAAGGGGAAAGAACTGCAACATTGTTAGCTCCACAACAGGGAGGTCAAGAGTGCTAGAATAAGGGTTCATCGTCCCTACCTATATTGAGCATCGTGCAACGAAGAACTCCTAAACACATCTAGGTCAATGAAATCGGTATATCATCACTTGATGGTAACTTACCTAACCATACTATTCATTATCACTCTTATAAAATCATTAAAGAATATTTTGAACCAAAATCCAATGCTGCTAAATGTCAATTATTTATAACTTTCTTAAAATCTAGAAGTTTGACTACTGTTAGGAGAATTTTAGGCATTAAAACAGTCAAAAGTGTAGAAACAAGTCATCATATTGTTAGAAACCTTGTATATTCTTTTCAAAGAATTGGTAAGAAATCTCGTTCTAAAGACCGCAATGTAGGGAAGATTTTAAGGATGGAAATTTGTATTAAAATGTAGAAAAATGGGTTGATCTTACTAGTCCTTGATATGAAAAAATGTAAAATGTTTGGTGATAGTTTTGTAAAAATATTCAAATTTCTAAGGATTTTATAGTTTCTATAAAATTTTGGCGATTTTTAAGGTAAATAATTTTTTTCTATGGAATTTGGGGAATAAATTTTTGAAAAAATGGAAATTGGCAGATATTGTTTTCGGAAAAACCATGGAAAATTAGTCCATTTGTGAAATTTATCCCCTAAAATCATCTATTCCACAATGCAGCCCGACGTGTCTTGTCACAATCAATTGTTAGCAAGATCACAAGAAAACATTGTTTACTACAAAAAAACTCTCACATCTTGAAATGCAATGTCAAAACCCTTAGAAAGTAGTCTCATAGATGAGATAGCCTCAACACACGTGGCCCAACATATTTTTGGGCCTTCACTGGTAGGATACCTCGTTCTGACACGAAGTTAATTGGAGTTGTTAAGGGACTAGTTCAGGATTTCTGGCATAAGAACACTAGGCCTTCTTCCAACCAAAAATATGTACTAAATTTGAGAAGGGGATATAGGGACCGTGAACCCCATATTAAACACTTTGTTGACATTACATGGATGGAATTGTATGAGAGATTCATAACAGTACATAGTGCACTTAAATTTGGCCAAATATATTTCCATCAATGCAATCCTTGGTATGTTCGAATAAGCACAATTTGTAACACATGTTGTTGTAGATATCACATTGAGTATGGTTATTATTATCACACACACACACACACACACATATATTTCATGTTTTTCATAACACCATTTTACAAGAATTATCAGTTATATTCTCGGCATCATCATCTATAGACTTTATTCACAACATCTTGTGTGCGAGACCATAAGGTTTTACATTTAATCAAAAAACATGCTTAGATGGTACATGCCCCAGGTGTAGTGGAATGACATTACTGAGAAAGTGCATCCATGTAAGATGTGAGTATCAATTGGGGAGGAAGGAGGTTACCTTGCAAAGCTTTAAATATGTCAAATATGATATTGATGGAGGACATGAAAGAAAAAAGATACAATTGGTTACTTTGAAAGTACGGGTTTGTGACTTCATGAAGGACTTCTTCAAAAAGACACAACATTATTTTCAGCATGTCCATTTGGCTCGATGGTAGAAAGATAATTTTAGAATATGTAGAGATACATTTTATGTTGGTATTGTGTTATGAGTGGTTGATTTTGTTGAGAACTACACCCTTCAACCACAAAATGAGATTCAAACTCAATATTATTACTCAGAGTAGGTCATCATAATGGTTCATATCACATACATGCATGGACCAAATAATAATGAACAAAACATAGTAATATTGAAAGAGTATCACTTCTAAATAAGTGATTATTGGTGCCATGACTTAGCCTATGTACAACATTGTTTCCAGTTGTTTTAAAATCACCTTAAGGAGAAGAAAACACAAATGGATAAACATTGGATTTGGTCGGATGGTTGTGCAGGCTAGTTAATATATGATTGTGTATTTGAATGGTTGTGTATGTTGCAAAAAAAACTAATGGTACCACACAGTTGGAACTATATTGAATTTGGGCATGGGAAATGGGAGCATGATGGAGAAGGTGCATGCATAAAAAGAGCATTACGAAGGAAAGGACCGAAGTTCACAACTGCTTTCCTCATTAAATATGTGAAATCCATTGTTGAAGGGTGTTCTTCAGTAATGGGAGAGGGAACATGAACCTGTGAAGATGAATCACACAGAAAAGGACATGTACATAGATATTTTTGGGAGGTGGTTGATGTATATTGATCACAGCAGTATGAATGCAAAAAAATATAGGGAGCTTGTAAATTCCATTCACTTATAACATCAGACAATGCAATAGTTGAAATATGGACAAGAAAACTCTCTTGCTTATGTGGTCCATATAGTATAAATGAATGTGATGATTGTGAATTGACAGACTGGGTTGATATATGGGATCATGTTTCATTCCCCATTATTCAAGGTATAAATATGGAATTATCCCAATCGAAGGAGGACCAATCAAGTATTTCATCAGATTATGATCATGTCTCAGATATCATACTATCAAGTTCGTTGAATCCTTCTATTAAATTTTGAATAACTAGCATTAATGTTTTATTCTTTGGTCATTTAGTCGACTCGCATTTTGGCACTCCATTTTTTGCAGGGCACATATACGTAGTGGTTTCCCTAAGAGATAATGAATGGGGAATTGATTATTGGCTAGCATGATGTTTGGAGGGAAATTAGAGACTCGTGCAATTCACAATAGACTCCGAAAGAATTCAATTTATGATTGGGTCAATGGTTATTAAAGGAGAATATTTGACACAAGATGAAATACCATGAAAGAAATGTGGTTATGTATTTCAATATTATAAACCAGGTCAAGTCATATAACACTTTAAAAACTTGGTTATCGATACAAAGCTCCAACTAAAAACAATGCCAAGTAAGAACTCATCAAAGGTGTTGTTCCTGAGTTTATACTTAAGGATTCAAAGTATAATTTCAAGGAATCCAAAAAATAAAGAGAGCTTTTAATATGAAAAGAAAATTAATTCTTTAGGTAAAGAAGCTATGGCTCATTTCTAAGCTATCTTTGCCTAGCTTCCCAACGTTCCTGGATGCTTATGTCATGTTCAATCACTGCCCATGAACATTCAAGTTCAACTCGGGTGTTAGCGGTCTCTAATATGGTATTAAACAAGTTTAATGCAATGTTGGTCTGATCTGTGAGGATGGGCTCAATATTAGGCTACCTTGCAACATGTACAGTCATGGAGGAAAGAAAGTTAAAGGATATGTTGTTTTTTTATGTTTGTTTTTTCTTGTCTTCAATTATATGAGGAAAGCTCCTAAAATTGAATTAATGATATAACAGTTCAAAGGTTTTTTTCCATGTCTGGGTCAAATCTGAAAATAATGAATGTGATGAGAGAAAAACATGAAGTTGTTAACAAAATGAGGCATCAACCATAGAAGAATCTTACTTTGCTACAGAGGAAGAAAATAGATGAGAAACCTTTAATGAAGCATAAAATTTAGTAATCTAACTAACTCACAGGTGTTATATTTGCTAATAGAAAACACATAGGAAAATCTGTAAACAATTAGAGAACTAAATAAACATATAACCACAGTATATGTTGTACTAAGTTGTGATTAGGAATTCATCAAAGACGTATGAATAAAGATGTTGGAATATGAAAGAAAAGAAGAACACATAACTCAATATTGACGAAATATGGAGTCTCTGGTCTGCATTTGTCTTAATTCTCGAAAAGGAGAGATCTCTCTATTACAATCGGCCAAAAGCAAGCCTTCTTTAAGTCTTTTTAAATTATATTTATACAAAAGGTTACCAACCCTAGACGATTGGAATTCTCCTTACTCCTAGATGTTAATGGTTACAGAATAAAATCTTGAACCATTTCACTTGGTTACTTTCTATCTTTCTCTCATACCTGCAGAACGGGCATGCATGTGTTACTTCATCGATTCTTTGAAGTAATTCCTTCACCTGGCTTGAGACACTCGATGCACCTCCTTAGAAATTGTACTAAAATTTTGGAAGGCTCTGTCACATCCTTTGCCTAAAAAAAATACAGCTTTCTCTATAATTTCGGCAACCTATCTTCAATCATTTTACCTTCAAAATTTATTGACTGCAACTGTAAATTTGGATTTACCAGCAATTTATCCATTTGAGCGACGTCAACCTGTTTCAACTGTGAAATTTAAATATGAGCTTCATTTAATCTTTATTTGATGTCCAGTTGATGCTTTATAACATTGATTTGTCCTAGTACTCCAGAACAATCGTCCTTTCCAATTCCTAGTGATTTTTTATCTAGCAAATCAAAATCCTCTTCACAATCCTCCTTTATTTCTTTGGCCATTATTTTACTCTTGGCTATATTGGCATCCCATGTATTTAGTATTATATCACCCCTTATTTTTTCTACGACAGTCAATCTGGGAGTTACTGGTACCTTTTTGAAAGGTGGTCTGGGTTGTAGTAGCCTCTTTCTCTTTGAAAACAATATTATCTAATGATTGATCCATCTCCCGAAAATAATCTTGGATGATCCCTACCTTAGAAAATAGGCTTTGTTGTGTTGCTTCTAGTGCCTGACCTTGAAACATTGTTATATTTACAACTTTTCCTTCAATAGAACTTAATTTAGGTTGTAGCTTGCCTTACTAACTCTTCTTGTTGAATGACCTACCCTTGACTTGCTTAAGTAGTCTTGTGTATCTCTTCAAGATCATATTTAAGTTGTTGAATTTATTGTCTATCTTTGGCTCTAGCCTGTTCGAGTCCTTTGTTGACCTCACTTTTGATATTATTCTTTGTACTCCTTATTTGATCTCGTAGCTGACTTACCATCTGATTCTTCTGCCTCAGCCTTTCTTCCAGATTATCAATTGAGAATAAGTTGGCCATTGCAAAATCTCCCAAAGAGCCTGCCACCTCTATAGCAAAGTCTTCTTCTTCCAAATTTTTCCCATCTAATAATACTTTGTGTTTTTTTACCATTGCACCCTCTATCATGTGCATTTCTTTCTTCACCATGACCTTTATTTTCTTACTGAAAAATAACTCAGTGGGAGGTATCTCCTCGACAGGGATAGGTGTGAAATCGCTTATGAACATTGCTTCTATATTATAGTTTCCTTTGGTGAACTGTAATGGTGTGACAACCTCAATGGGGTTGCCGATTTCTGTGGATAATTGTTTCCCAGCTTCTTCAGTAGTTGATTTCTCAAGTGAAGACGACGGTCTATCTTCTTCTTTCTTTATTATTGTCTCTTTTTTTATCTTTGTTTTGGTTGTCTAATATCTCTGTCTCTGGGATATTTCCCTTCTGAGTCGAGACCTCATCTTTCTCCATGTTTTCCAAGGTTTCATGTTTGGTAGAGATTCCAGTGTCTGGATTTTGGGTCTCTGTTTGTTGTGTATCTGGAGATTTTAGGCTTTTCCCTTGTAATAATTTGGGTAGGCCACTTCTTTGATGTTTTTGGAAATTGTAAAACTCATCCATTTCACCAGGTAGAAGAGCTCGAACTTGGATTAGAACTTCCTGGTAAGATCTTACCCCTCGTAACATTTCATCATGGGGGGACTCTTCATGTTCATACTTTTTAATATTGCAACTGGCCATATTGTTTTCCACCACCCTCTGTGGTTCGTGCTTCTTGAATTCAATGTTAACCAACTTTATCTCTTCTAAAGATGCAATCTCCACCTTGGAGTGACCGAAATACAATAAGGAAAATGAACCAATAGACAAAGGAAAAGATGGCCATACCTTTTTCTGCACGTCTTTTATCTCTTTTCTAATCTCGCTGAGTACAATTTGTCGTGCAACTTCACGGCACACTAGTTTGTCTGGTAAAAATTGTGGTAATGCATATAGAGGGACTAAGCAGTCGAAAACTATGATATAAGAGAAATGTTCCTCTATGTACCAGTCCGCCACCTTACCCAAGCTAACCATAACCTTGTCTGAAATTATTGGTGGTGGGTGACCAAATATAGCAATATGCATTGGCACCACTACCCAATTTCAGATTTCATAAAAGAAATCTTTTGCCTTGTCTTCATAGAGCTTTGAATGGTAATAATGAATTGGTTATGCACTGTCTGGAGTCCAACTCTATCTCATCAGCGGGAAAGGCATCAAGAAAGATAGCGTCCATAACATAAGATGACATAAATAATGAAGTTGGTTTTCTTTGTTTGGTAGTGTGAGATTTCGCTAGCTAGATTATCTGACAATATCTTTGCCCAGTCAAAAGAAAATCCTTCCACCACCGAGTGAATAATGGGAAACCATAGTACAAAGAAATGGGTCGTGTTCTCTTTTCTATAAATTATGCATATCATCATGGCTATATACATGAACTGTGGTTCAAGTGATGAGATGGAATATACACCGTGAGATTCAGCTCTGAAATTTTAGGGGCATGAACACCAGTCTTTGATCGGGTCAGAAAGACTCTTTCCATATTGATCACACTCCTTATTATTAAAATTCACTAGAAAATTGGTGTTATAAATGAAGTTTGATGTTGCAGACAATTTATACATGACCTGTATGTGTTCCGGTCGAAATGACCCAAAAACTACTTTCTGAGAGTTGAATATCGTTCGAGTTGGGATATCTACATGATCTAGCGCCCATCCAATAATGTCGGTGTAAGGTAAGATCCTCAGCCTGGTTGCTATCTTATGTAGTTATTCTTGATCGATAATCTTATATTTGGTAGATAAGTTATCATTTTCATTGTCGCTTGAATCATTGGGACAGTTTACCACTTCGTATTGTATGGTGTTGAACACATGCATCCAAGTTTTAACTATGTTTATACTTTTGGGCGAAGTATCAGAAATAACGTTTGTGTTTTGGCCAGAACTTTCACCATCTACTTTAAGCCCTTTCCGTGGAGCCATGATATCAAATTCAGATTTATTTACAGAGAATGAGAATGCAGAAAACTAGTTATTTTGCTAAGCCAACTCTAAGAAAACAAGAAAGTGATTTAGAACTAAAAATCTTCTTTTCCTTAAATGCATAAACCATGCGTATACCTTCATTGACAACACATTTAATTCCTTTAATAAACAAAATTTAGGCGTTAAAATCTAATCTTATTTGGAATCATTTCCCTAAATCAGATATTAATGTCATTTATGGTCGATATCTCGGGAAAAGTGCAGAATTTGAATGTATCCGAGTTAATTTTGAGCAACAGATTAATTAGAGTATAATCCTCATTTAGTACCTTAATTAATCATACCTATCACTTAATCAAGTTTCAGCGTTTCGGGTCTCAGGGATCTTTAAAGAAGTTTAAACTAAGACTTACGAAATGCGAAGTTGCGACAGGTTTTAATTAACTATAATCATATTTAACTCTCTTAATTAATTGCGATTAGTTTTAAAATGTCGGGGTTTTGGGTATCGGGACTTCAAATCCTTTATATGTAAGAGCATATCGAATTTCGAAGTCGCGACGAGATTTACTCTTTGTTTAACTTAATCATTAATGAACTCGGCTTAACATTTAATACTTTTGTGAGTTCGGGTATCGAGACTTCGAAGATGCTCAATATTGAACCTTAATACTTTGCAAAACCCCGACTCCTGAAATTTCAAAAGCAAACCTTTATATATATTGATTCATTAATTGAAAAGGCGGCTCCATAATCTTCTAAGACATTTAAACCATTGGATTGATCGGAAGATGTCATTTCGACGGTGATTATCCAAGTGCATTTTTGTGATTTTTTTTATTTAAAAAAAATGAAATTTATTTTAGTCTAAGGTTTAGAAAAATACATGTTCCAACGTAGGCTCCATCTAGGGATATCATCTCCTTGCGGGACGAGAAGAACATGTATACCAAGTTCCTTTATTGGGTAAATGGAGTCATTATTGTAGTTCTGTGAAACACATTCTGAAAGAAAACACAAAGAAGGACTTAGGACTTCATCCATACCTCTGAAAACTTTCAAAACTTAATCATTCATCAATATTGAATTCATGCTTTAATTACTTCCTTCTCTTAAACTGATTTTAGAATTGCTTGATATAATCAAAACAACCTTAATCAATCTATCAGACTTTGTTCAATTTTATTCGCATCAAGGCAAAGTGATTTGGATGTTTTAAACAGGGAGTCACGTGTTAGCTTAGAATGTAGATCTAGCCTGAAAAAGAAAATAGTTTTAAGAGTACGTTATAATACATGTATAACAGACTTATAGATATCATAGACATTGCTTCACTTCCAGCGAGCCTGTTCAGTACCCTGGTGAAGTTATCTAATTCCCATATTGAATTTCCTTTCATCACTTAAATTAATAACTTTGCTTTTAAATGTTGAGATGAGAGCAATAATTTTATGAATTTCCTTTCATCCTCTCTATTTATACTAGATGGGGGAAATCATTTTATGAATTTCCTTTCGCCATCTATCTTATATTTAATCAAACATGAAGTGAGGGCAATCAATTTGTACATAATAAAATATACCAGGGATGATATCCATTTATATTTTTGCAAAAGAGGTCTGTTAACTTACTTTGATTACTCAGAACTAATCATCTTCTGACTATAAAAACATCTTCGCTTACCAGGAAGTTTTCATGGGGAATATTTATTTTCCAGGGACTTTCCTTAAGCGAATTTAATCAGTTTAAGTCTGGTAAAAGGATTAGAGAAATTAGGCTTAACTCAAACATACTTTATATTTCAGTTAAAGTCGGGAAT
>JASDQU010438027.1:116044-128254 GCA_032191745.1 Picea mariana | reverse complement strand
AAAATGTCATAAATAATTTTTAATTATAAAAATGCCATGGAGAGATTTCTTTGATACGAAGACGGGAAAGGAATCTAAAGCCCCCACCTGCTAGCCAAACAACATAGGCTACATGGGATGGACGGGGCATCGAGACAAGCATGTCTGTAAAATAAAGTCTAGGTGGCTAGTTTGATCCACCAATAGACTGTCTAGTTTTATTACTGGAAAACAAAGTTGTCTAATAGGAATTCAGTTTGAAGTTTTTGAGAGTCCCTTACCAGTAGGATAATTCAAATCTAATAGCTAAATTCACTATGGATAATTCAAATCTAATAACTAAATTCACTATGCATTTGAAAATTCAAAATGCTCAATCTCCGTGAACATATTCAAAATGGACGAGTTAACCACACTTGATAGCATAGATAGTTATGTGAAGGAATGCATTTGTTACTACAAAACTTCTTATGAATACTACAAAACTTATAGTTCTAAATTTTGGCATGTCATTGTATTAGGGAATCATGAAGGGCACTAGGCATCCAAGGAGGCACGGTGTATCGGACATATTGGTTTATCTAATTTTAAGACTACTCAAGGTTTCATCTTGATTCAAGATTTGTATAGGGTGAAATAATATATGTGAAATTTTGTCCAAGTAGTATTCTAAATATGTTAAATTTAAAATTATTATCGTTATTTTTTCCTTCAAAGTTTTTATCTAAAATTTCGTTAAAAAATATTAAAATTATAAATTTTGGTTAAAAATTGTTAGAATTATAGTTTATCTATAATTTGGTTAAAAAATATTAAAATTATAAATAGAAATCCTATTACAAAAAATTACAATTTCAACTATTTTTTATAATCAAATTCCATTTTAATAAATCTTTTATAACTAAATTCTTATGAAATTAAATTCCATTTTTTTTTAATTTCAATTACTTTATTTCTCTCTTATTTATATATATTTGTTTCTTATTTATATATATTTGTTAAAGTGAAAATATTTTTTTATTACTAATTTTTAGATATTATATATCATTTTATATATAACATTTGATTTTATTAGGTTAGAAATTTCATATTAAAAATAACAAACTTTTACACTAAATTAATTCTACAACCATAACCATAACCTATATAACAATCAAATTTTACAACCTATGTTTAAGCAAAATCAATATCTTCAATAACAAACCTCCCCACATCCTTTAATCATTTATTTTTCTTTACAAGTATAAAGTCGCGCAGGCTCCGAACTACAAATCTGTTTAAATTAAATTAATGTTCAAACCATCAAACTTAACAAATTGATAGAACCCAATATATTATACTTAAAAACGTTTCCACATTTAAGTAAAAGTTTTGTAATTTTTGTGATTTACATAATTACAAAAAGTTCAAATGCAAGTACCATGTAATTTTAAATCCATTTTAAGAGTTTGAAAAGTATTAAATCCATTTTAAGAGTTTGAAAAGTATTTATTTTCCATTGAATCGTGGAACACTGTAATTTTAAGTCCATTTTATCCGTTTTAAGAGTTTGAACTTGAATGGTGGGTTTGTCTAATCTGTTTCTTTATGCTCAGTAATGTCTACGGAGCATGTGCATGCTCATGTCTAATCCTTTTCTTCATGCTCAGTAATCCTATATCCTATATCGAAGGAGTTACAAAGTGCTCATGAGAGTCGCATAGTGACTCGAGTTACTGTATTTTCTTCTTGAAAAGACATTTTAAAATGTATGCATTTTCATAACGAAAAGACATTTTAAAATGTATGCATTTTCATAACGAAAAGATTTACTTGGTAATTGCTAATCAATAAAAAAATTGAATTGTTGGTTGTTATGTATGCGAAGTTGGATTCTTTTGGATATTCTGATACAGTCTAATTCACTCTTTGCTTCAAAACTTATATTCCATTTGCTCATTCATTAAGTCATTTATTGCACAAAAAGGGAGACTGGCCAGTGGCGGCGATGAAATGAAACGAAATGAATTTTCTTGTTTAATCAGTCCTTTATTACATAAAGGGGAATAGATCAGGCTATGATATCAGTAATCAAATGAGATGCTATACATAGATAACCATAATCTCCTCCAAATCTATAACAACAATTTCATAGCGGCTTAAATCCCTCCCTTGTTTATTTAGTTACCTACATCCTCTTCTTCGTGAGGCACTTAAAACATGTTCATGCTAAGAAACATGTTCCGTGATGGATTTCCTAAAACAGAGAAAGAAAATTCTAGTTCCAAAATGGTGGAGCCACTGGTAGGAGGAATATTATCCAGTTTGACGGAGAATAAGAATTTACAGGGAATTTACAGGCCAGAACTGAGAGCTAGCAACTAAAATGCACACAACAACATACCCATTCAAAGGCACAAAGAAAAAGAAACTAGCATTTTGAAATTCATCAAACAGATCATTTGGAAAGAAAATTTGTAAAAACAAATCATTTGAAAAGAAAATTTGCAAACAAAAGAGAGCTTAGAGGGCCTTACCTCAACCTATCGTCTTCCTATTCCCTTCACCCTTCCAATGGACACAGTGACAACTACAACTATATCAATCCTCGTATCTCAATCCAATCACTGCTTATCTCGATGCACTACCCAATTTTATTAACGTTGGGCTTAATGGAAACGGTAGCAAACAAACATGTTTTTTCTGTTACGAGTTATCCAGATGCCAAGGAGCAATGAAACCAAAACACAACAAACAAACATGATTTCCCTCAGCACTGTCACCAATTATCCAGACTCCAGAGGCAAGGGTTTCTAAAAGAAAATAAAGTTGCAAGGGTTTCAACTTTCAAATTGGGTAATGGTTATGGGTCCATACTCCAAAGATGGTGGTAGGTAAATATTTACTCCTGCATTAACCATAACCACCACCAACTTGTAAACGATATACTTGTTACTCATTACAACACTAAAGAGATAATGATGTCTTATCAAATTGATGCCCATCATAAACATGGAGAACATGTATTAATGATGTCTTATCGAATTAATGGCACGTCATAAACACGTCCTTTCCACTTGGCTGCCTGTTTTAGGAGACGGTAACATAAAAAATTTGATCATATTTAACAGGCAAAATGCCCTATGACAGGGAAAATCACTGTCAAATTCCAACCCTGAATACAACATTCTTACATATTATATGATCCAAGCCCTAACATTGTAAGCGTTGAGTTATAATAAATAATTATGGAGAGAGATTGTACTTCTCTTATCATTTGTTCCCATTCTCTCCTGATTTCTATGCTCTCCTTGCCTTAATACGAATTTGACCGTTATAATCAGAACAATCATAAATCCATTAACATATATGTCATCGGTCTAGTCGAAGACCGTTGTCATCATAGGAATGTAAAGTCGTGTAACCAATGTGTTGAACAGGTAACATGGCGGGATTAATGATGTGGCCTTTGAGTCCGTGTACACCGGGTGGGATTAATGATGTCCTTGTACACCTAGTCAGGAGAGTTAGATGATTGTTGTGATCAGGTCTGGAATTTCAAATTTGTCCTGTCTATCAGGTGAAAATTTGAAGACGGTCATTCTTTTTTCATGCCCGTTCAATGCATATTCATTAGTGTCAATTTTTTTGTTGTTGTTATATACACATTTCACTGTCATAATTTTTCAACTTATTTGTTTTTTACTATACAATAATAACGATAACAACAATCAATCTCTATCTTGTATATGAAGTAGTCATCCCAAGATTTTGTGAAATTATATTAAAAAAACCTAATCTAGTTACCATCCAATTACTTAACTAATTAAATTTTATTTCCAAGTATATAACATCAACTCAACATAATTGTTACAGGCATGTTTTAGGAAATTTAACAGTGACCAAAAAAAAAGGGTATTGTGTTATAATTGCACCATTTAAATTTATTGTAAACACTTTAAAAAGCCATCAATGAGAGAGAACCCTTAGAAAAACATCATTGGATTGATTTGTACACAAAATTATTTAATGATATTTCACCAATAGTATTTATTATATTTCACCAATAATAGGTTCTAATAAAGTAGGCCTCAAAATTTGATCACAATTTTTCAGAATTTGAAAAAAGTACTCAAAATTACAACAAAAATGCCATGAACTTGCAATAATATGTCAATATCTCAAGAGAAAAAAGTAGTTAGATATGTCAAGAACACAAAGTTTGAAATAAGAACCTAAAATCATAGCAGAGATGCTATGAACTTGTAGAAACAACACAAGTGTAAATCCTTTACCATCCATGTAATTAATAATACCTGTATTCCACATTCCAACAATACAAAAAGAACATTAGAAAATAAACATAAAGGACAACAAAAATTGCATGTATTTATAAAATTTGTACAAAGTAGAAAAAACATATAATTTGATAATTCTCACATGTCAAAAAGTCTTCTTTCTTTTGCATTTTGCCAAATCTCATAAACACATTGCCACTCCATCTCTAAAATGTGAGGACCTATAATGATATACGCATTAATGCATTAAGTGTGTTAATTGAGATTCTTGTTCTCCTTATATCTTGATCATATTTAGTTTTGAAAATCCGCTTTCACATGCAACGGTGCTTGTTGGTATGACAAGTACAGCTTGCCATAATTTTAACATATTTGGATACCTAGGATGCCAATCTTTTGTTTGAGAAAATACTTTACATGCATCTTTCATCGAGAATCTTTCTCCATTTAAATGAACCACATCAATGAATTCATATAGCTCTCTTTTACAAGCTGTAATATCAAAACATGATATAGTTTCACCCTCAATATACGTTTTATGCTGCAAATGGGAAAAACGTCTTTCAAGACAATTCTTTGCATTATTTTCTCTCACATAAAGATCTGATGGATAATGGCAAGGACTAAATAACCTTGCTGCATTAAAGAGATGAAGATCTGAAAATCTTGAATTGAATCTCTCAACCAATGCTTTAACATAATTTCTTGTAAGTTGTATGCAACTCTCGAGGGAGCCATCAATGCAAGTTTCCATTGGTTGTGTCATTTGATCATCATGGATTGGAATATATAACAAATCATGTCTATGGACAGTCCCTTCTTTGTCAACACTTTCAATGAAACCATCTTTAGAGTCTTTCAAGAATTTAGTAAGATGTATCACACCTTCTGCAAAAGAATCTGGTCTACAAAAACATCTTTTAAGAGTATTTAATGTATGTTCAATAGCTATTCCAAGAGATGTGACATCTACATTATCTTGTTGGATTTTTTGGTTTAAATTATTCAACTCCATCAAAACATTAGCCAACATATTCAAACAAAATTGAACTGAAAAAATCCTTGTCTTATGATACGATGAATTATTTCTTTCTTTCTTCAACAAGCTCAAAATAGCAGGCATCAATGTAACAAGCCTTTCAACCACTCGACCCCTGTATAGCCATCTAATCCCATGGATTTTAAGAACTTGCAGGGATTCTAATTCCATTATATCTAGTAAAGCAATGAGTTCATTATTTCTCTTTGTCAAATTTCCAACCTGTGAGTATATTTTATTTTCTATTTTCTCAACAAACAAAAATTCGGGTATCTTCTTTGAAGCATCTAACGCTGAAAGTGCTTCACGGTGTGCAATACAATGAGTACCAATAAGATTTGGTATATTATTCTTTAGCAATGTGACAAATCCATTTTCACATCCAACCATAGATGAAGCACCATCAATGGAAATTGCTATGAAATTCACATTTTTCAATTGTCTTTTTTCCTTTAGATTAATGACGATATCATATATAGTCTTTCGTTTTCCGTCGGGAATGCTAATCATTTTCATAAATTGTGATATTGGAGGGCCCAAACCTTTTAAGTCTAGATATGTAGAATACACGACAAGGTGTTGATCCAAACCATTGTCTATACTTTCATCTAACATTCTAGAGAAAAATGGACTTTATAACATCTTTCTAACTTGTACCTCTTCAAGGTAATCTGATACAGAGTGAATAAATTCAGTGGAAGTTTTTCTATTTATGTAGGAAGAATACTCCACTTGAGAAGACATATTAGGTGTTTGTAAATGCATTTGAAGATGGCATAGATCTTCATAAGTAGCAATTTCAATAACCTTCTGTGCAATAAAATATGCTAACTTCATGGTGGTTATCATTCTTTCCTTATTGCTCTCATTTATAGTCACTATGTGTTTTGGAATGGGCTTTGCCAACCTTTCAGTTTCAAATAATTTTATTTAAACCGATGTTTGATCATTAGAAGATTTTGAATGAGTTATCACAACATCATATTGAATGGTAGTACATCCATTTCCATCACACCATGGACCTTGAGCCTTATATTTCTCACAAATTCTACACTTCATACGAGTTTTTCCATCTTCAACATTGATAGTATACACCCAAGGATGTTTTATCTTCCACTCTTCTCGAAATTCACGTTTTAAGGAGACCTTCCTTCTCCTCGGACTACTAGATCTACCTTCTTGTCCTTATGTGTCATGGCCAAGAATTTCTAAATCATCTACAAGCTCTTCGTCCATATATTCAATAGGTTCATCATGGAAATCGGGTATATATGAAACTTATTCAACATTGAAAGTTTTTGATATTGTAGAATATCCATAAAATTTGTCAATAGTTGATTGAACCTTCTTTTTTGGAGGCATTTCTATTTAAATAATTTACCTATACAAAAAAAAATCACAATCAAAACATCATTTTGGAAACTTTAAAAAAGACTCTATTTCAAACTAAAAAAATCACAACATAGACATATTAAAAATATTATCCATAAATCACTTTTCTAAAATAGAAAGGTATAATGAAAAAGTAAAATACATTTTGCATTAATTAACTAATTGATGATAAAATATTTTATAGGACAATAATGTCAAAAACCAAAACCAATGAATGAATTCTAAGTTCAAACTCTTCTTTATTTGTGGGGTCATTATCAATGTTGAATGCAACACATAATTCCCAAATCTATAAAAGCTTCATAATTAATTAATCCATCAATTAAATACCTATACATTCCATTTGGAAATCATAAAACAAGGAATTGTGTTTTCCAACTTTTGAAACACAAAAGAACTTTTATATGCATCACAAAATTTAAAAGTGAACAAGAAAGCTTTCGAATGAAAAGCTTTAATACAAAATATTAAGGGAATCCACAAGTGAATAAAAATGATAGAAAAATCCATTTAACATTAAAAAAATAAAAAAAATTGAGAAATTGAATAGAAAATAATAAAAAAATAGTAGTAAATTATTGAGAAATAAATTTTAAATGACATAGAAATTTTACATAAATTATTAAGGAAAATATACAATACAAGAAAACGATTTACAATTTACAATGAAGTTTTATATTCCAAGTTTTCAATGACTTTGAGAGACAATAATGCATAATTATGAAAATAAAATATAAATTATATAATAATATATCCAAAATACAAATGATAAGTCCAAACTTAAGAAATAATATATACAATATTAAAATAAATTTCAATTATCAATTTTTTTATTTTTTTTAATTATAAAAATGTCATATAACAATATTAAAATATTTTTTAATTATAAAAATGTCATGGAGAGATTTCTTTGATAAGAAGACGGGAAATGAATCTAAATCCCCCACCTGCTAGCCAAACAATATAGGCTACATGGGATGGAGGGGGCATCGAGACAAGCATGTATGTATGAGTGTCCCTTATCAATAGGATAATTAAAATCTAATAGAAAAATTCATTATGGATAATTCAAATCTAATAACTAAATTCACTATGCATTTGAAAATTCAAAATGCTCAATCTCCATGAACATATCCAAAATGGACAAGTTAACCACACTTGATAGCATAGATAGTTATGCGAAGGAATGCATTTGTCGCTGCAAAACTTCTTATGAACACTGCAAAACTTATAGTTCTAACTTTTCGCATGTCATTGTATTAGGGAATCGTGACCGGTAATAGGCATCCAAGGAGGCAGGGTGTATGGGACAGAGTAGTTTATCGAATTTCAAGACCACTCAAGGTTTCATCTTGATTCAAGATTTGTATAGGGTGAAATAATATATGTGAAATTTTGTCGAAGGAGTATTCTAAACATGTTAAATTTAAAATTATTATGGTTATTTTTTCCTTCAAAGTTTTTATCTAAAATTTGGTTAAAAAATATTAAGATTATAAATTTTGGTTAAAAATTATTAAAATTATTGATTTTAATTGTTATTGCTGATATTACAAAATTTAAATATAATAAGAGTTTTTAGAACATTGAATTCATTTTACAATTAAAAATACAAATCCTATTACAAAAAATTACAATTTTAACTATTTTTTATAATCAAATTCTATTTTAATAAATCTTTTATAACTAAATTCTTAGGAAATTAAATTCCATTTTTTTAATTTCAATTACTTTATTTCTTTCTTATTTATATATTTGTTTCTTATTTATATATATTTGTTAGAGTGAAAATATTTTTTTATTACTATTTTTTTAGATATTATATATCAATTGTATGTATAACATTTGATTTTTGCTTGCTTGTGCCTAGAGGTACAGATCCGTTATATAACATTTGATTTTATTAGGTTAAAAATTTCATATTAAATTTATATAAAATTGTGATTAAAAATAACAAACTTTTACACTAAATTAATTCTATAACCATAACTATAACCTATATAACAATCAAATTTTACAACCTATGTTTAGGCAAAATCAATATCTTCAATCACAAACCTCCCCGCATCCTTTAATCATTTATTTTTCTTTACAAGTAGAATGTCGTGCAGGCTCCGAACTCCTAATCTATTGAAAATAAATTAATGTTCAAACCATCAAACTTAACAAATTGATGGAAACCAATATATTATATTTAAAAACATTTCCACATTTAAATAAAAGTTTTGTAATTTTTGTAATTTACATAACTACAAAAAGTTCAAATGCAAATACCGTGTAATTTTAAATCCATTTTAAGAGTTTGAAAAGTATTTATTTTCCATTGAACCGTGGACCGTTGTAATTTTAAATACATTTTATCCATTTTAAGAGTTTGAACTTGAATGGTGGTTCTGTCTAATCTTATGCTCAGTAATGTCTACGGAGCATGCTCATGCTCCTGTCTAATCCTTTTTTTCATGCTCAGTAATCCTATATCGAAGGAGTTACAAAGTGCTCCTGAGAGTCGCATAGTGACTCGAGTTACTGTATTTTCTTCTTGAAAAGACATTTTAAAATGTATGCATTTTTATAACGAACATATTTACTTGGTAATTGTTAATCAATAAAAAGATTGAATTGTTGGTTGTTATGTATGCGAAGTTGGATTTTTTTTGGATATTCTGATACAGTCTAATTCACTCTTTGCTTAAAAACTTATATTCCGTTTGCTAATTCATTAAGTCATTTATTGCACAAAAAGGGAGACTGGCCAGTGGCGGCCATGAAATGAAACAAAATGAATTTGCTTGTTTATTCAGTCCTTTATTACATAAAGGGGAATAGATCAGGCTATGATATCAGTAATCAGATGAGATGCTATACAAGATAACCATAAGTTCCTCCAAAACTATAACCACATTTTCATAGCGGCTTAAATCCATCCCTTGTTTATTTAGTTACCTACATCCTCTTCTTCGTGAGGCACTTAAAACATGGTCATGCTAAGAAACATGTTTCGTGATGGATTCCCTAAAATAGAGAAAGAAAATTCTAGTTCCAAAATGGTGGAGTCACTGGTGGGTGGAAGATTATCTAGTTTTGATGGAGAATAAGAATTTACAGGCCAGAATTAAGAGCCAGCAACGAAAATGCACACAACATACCCATTCAAAGGCACAAAGAAAAAGAAACTAGCATTTTGAAATTCATCAAACAGAGCATTCGAAAAGGAAATTTGCAAAAATAAAATATTTGGAAAGAAAATTTGCAAACAAAAGAGAGATTAGAGGACCTTACCTCAACCTATCATTCTCCTAGTCCCTTCAGCCTTCCAATGGACACAGTGACAACTACAAGTATCTAAATCCTCGTATCTCAATCCAATGATTGTTGAGCTCGACGCGCTACCCAATTTTATTAACACTAGGCTTAATGGAAATGGTAGCGAACAAACATGTTTTTTTATGTTAGGAGTTATCAAGACGCCAAGGAGCAATGAAACCAAAACACAACAAACAAACGTGAATTCCCTCAGCACTGTCACCAGTTATCCAGACTCCAGAGGCAAGGGTTTCTAAACGAAAACAAAGTTGCAAGGGTTTCAACTTTCGAATTGGGTAATGGTTATGGGTCCATACTCCAAAGATGGCGGTGGGTAAATATTTACTCCTGCATTAACCACCACCAACTTGTAAATGATACTGTAGATTCGGAAATATACGTGTTACTCATTCCAACACTAAAGAGATAATAACGTCTTATCAAATTGATGCCCATCATAAACATGGAGAACATGTATTAATTACGTCTTATCGGATTAATGGCACGTCATAAACACATCCTTTCCACTTGGCTGCCTGTTTTAGGAGATGATAACATAAACATTTTGGTTGTGTTTGACAGGCAAAATGCCTGTCAAATTCCAACCCTGCTTGGAGTCCTTGTACACCAGGTCGGGTGTGTCAGATTATTGCGGCAACAAATTGGGGAGATTATAATAATCTTAATGAAATTGGTCCAATGTCCCTTAATACATTAAATGTTCCATTCAATCATTGTTTCAATGAACATTATGTCTAACTGTGTGCCATTCAATGAAATTGGTCCAATGTCCCTTAATACATTAAATGTGCCATTCAATCATTGTTTCAATGAAGAATGTCCCTTAATACATAAAATGTGCCATTCAATCATTGTTTTAATGAATATTATGGTTAACAGTGTGTCATTCAATCATTGTTTCAATGGATATTATATTTAACAGCTGAAGCATAAACCTAATATATTTGATGGAAAAAATATAAGATAATAGCAATTACAATGAACACAGTGATAAGATGTCAAGTGGGATATCAAATAAATATGATATGTGTAGTTAGTCATAAGTCTTGACAGGATAATGCAAATCACATCAAAACAAAAATAAGTGTATCTCATGAGATGATCATTATGAAACACCTAGATACTATAAAGATAATTATAATGGAATAAGAAGGTGTTGTTGAGGATTAGGTGAGTTGGATTCCCATGATGTCGTGATTCCTATGTTATTCCTTAATTCTTCCATGTGATATTTTTTCCTAACATTATCAAGAATTAAGTTCTTTGCAATAACTACAACATATGGGGTGTATAAGGTAGCTACACGACAAATATCCACTCGATGCCTCGAGATTTTGGCAAGGTGATATTTCAAGTGGTTGATCATGCCAAACATGTTCTTTCCATATAGTTTGTGACTCACAGTTATTCTATTATTATGACCCTCATATGGTTCACTATATTCCCATATTGACTCCAATGATTTTGTAAGTTTGTGAACCATTGATTAAATTTTTAATATTTAAACCTACCCACAAAACAAATGGGGAAATTAGATCCACAAAAAACTTAAAGAATATTGCAATTAAAATATCATAATTCCATAATTGTTAAATCTCCCATTATAAACTAGTAAGAAGAAGCATATCTAATGTACATTGCAAATGATAAATAAAAACATACATTTTTATACATATAATATAGATATGGTAGATTGAAATAAATCTCCACTCCATAAACCCTTCACTTCATAAACTCTTAGTTGATGACAATGAAAACTATAAATTTCCTCTTATTTACTTAATAGAAAATAGTCACAGTATCCTCAAACTCAAACTCAAACCCAGCCCCCTTTAATAACTTTTGCAATATAAAATTTAAAAACCATGCATCCCTAGGAAACAAGCAGGCTACATGATTATGGAAATGTCATAGCTTCCTTTTTCTTCCAACACTCTATGCAACATTTTATTTTTTTAATTAATTCGATGGGCTCTTTTTCTTCCCTATGTGCACAATCCAGCAACCTTTGATATGGTTGCGCTAGACGGAAAACAGGCTTTGTTAGCATTGGACTCTTGGGATATGACAACTCTGGTTTGAAAAGTGTTTGTAGGATTGCACTGTTAGAATTTCGCTGTATCTTTATTTTAGTTCATTACTTTTTATTTTTGCGATTATATATAAAATAATGTTTTATTTAAAAATTTGGTTTTTAAT
>JASDQU010438027.1:95747-111446 GCA_032191745.1 Picea mariana | reverse complement strand
ATCATATCTATATTAGTATGTATAAAAATGTATGTTTTTATTTATCATTTGCAATGTACATTAGATATGCTTCTTCTTGCTAGTTTATAATGGGAGATTTAACAATTATGGAATTATGATATTTTAATTGCAATATTCTTTAAGTTTTTTGTGGATCTAATTTCCCCATTTGTTTTGTGGGTAGGTTTAAATATTAAAATTTTAATCAATAGTCCACAAACTTACAAAATCATTGGACCCAATATGGGAATATAGTGAACCATATGAGGGTCATAATAATAGAACAACTGTGAGTCACAAACTATATGGAAAGAACATGTTTGGGAGGATCAACCACTTGAAATACCACCTTGCCAAAATCTTGAGGCATCGAGTGGATATTTGTCGTGTAGCTACCTTATACACCCCATATGTTGTAGTTATTGCAAAGAACTTAATTCTTGATAATGTTAGGAAAAAATATCACATGGAAGAATTAAGGATTAACATAGGAATCACGACATCATGGGAATCCAACTCACCTAATCCTCAACAACACCTTCTTATTCCATTATAATTATCTTTATAGTATCTAGGTGTTTCATAATGATCATCTCATGAGATACACTTATTTTTGTTTTGATGTGATTTTGCATTATCCTGTCAAGACTTATGACTAACTACACATATCATATTTATTTGATATCCCACTTGACATCTTATTACTATGTTCATTGTAATTGCTACTATCTTATATTTTTTCCATCAAATTTATTAGGTTTATGCTTCAGCTGTTAAACATAATATCCATTGAAACAATGATTGAATGACACACTATTAACCATAATATTCATTAAAACAATGATTGAATGACACATTTTATGTATTAAGGGACATTCTTCATTGAAACAATGATTGAATGCCACATTTAATGTATTAAGGGACATTGGACCAATTTCATTGAATGGCACACTGTTAGACATAATGTTCATTGAAACAATGATTGAATGGAACATTTAATGTATTAAGGGACATTGGACCAATTTCATTAAGATTATTATAATCTCCCCAATTTGTTGCCGCAATAATCACACACCCGACCTGGTGTACAAGGACTCCAAGCAGGGTTGGAATTTGACAGGCATTTTGCCTGTCAAATACAACCAAAATTTTTATGTTATCATCTCCTAAAACAGGCAGCCAAGTGGAAAGGATGTGTTTATGACGTGCCATTAATCCGATAAGACGTAATTAATACATATTCTCCATGTTTATGACGGGCATCAATTTGATAAGACGTCATTATCTCTTTAGTGTTGGAATGAGTAACACGTATATTTCCGAATCTTCAGTATCGTTTACAAGTTGGTGGTGGTTAATGCAGGAGTAAATATTTAATCACCGCCATCTTTGGAGTATGGACCCATAACCATTACCCAATTCGAAAGTTGAAACCCTTGCAGCTTTGTTTTCGTTTAGAAACCCTTGCCTCTGGAGTCTGGATAACTGGTGACAGGGCTGAGGGAAATCACGTTTGTTCGTTGTGTTTTGGTTTCATTGCTCCTTGGCGTCTGGATAACTCGTAACATAAAAAACATGTTTGTTCGCTACCATTTCCATTAAGCCCAGTGTTAATAAAATTGGGTAGCGCATCGAGCTAAGCGGTCATTGGATTGAGATACTAGGATTTAGATGCTTGTAGTTGTCACTATGTCCATTGGAAGGCTGAAGGGACTAGGAGGATGACAGGTTGAGGTAAGGTCCTCTAATTTCTCTTTTGTTTGCAAATTTCCTTTTCGAATGTTCTGTTTGATGAATTTCAAACTGATAGTTTCTTTTTCTTTGTGCCTTTGAATGGGTATGTTGTGTGCATTTTCGTTGTTAGCTCTCCGTTCTGGCCTATAAATTCTTATTCTCCGTCAAAACTAGATAATCTTCCACCCACCGGTGACTCCACCATTTTGGAACTAGAATTTTCTTTCTCTGTTTTAAAAAATCCATCACGAAACATGTTTTTTAGCATGGCCATATTTTAAGTGCCTCACGAAGAAGAGGATGTAGGTAACTAAATAAACAAGGGATGGATTTAAGCCGCTATGAAAATGTGGTTATAGTTTTGGAGGAACTTATGGTTATCTTGTATAGCATCTCATCTGATTACTGATATCATACCCTGATCTATTCCCCTTTATGTAATAAAGGACTGAATAAACAAGCAAATTCATTTCGTTTCATTTCATGGCGCCACTGGCCAGTCTTCCTTTTTGTGCAATAAATGACTTAATGAATTAGCAAATGGAATGTAAGTTTTTAAGCAAAAAGTGAATTAGACTGTATCAGAATATCCAAATCCAACTTCGCATACATAACAACCAACAATTCAATCTTTTTATTGATTAGCAATTACCAAGTAAATATGTTAGTTATGAAAATGCATACATTTTAAAATGTCTTTTCAAGAAGAAAATACAGTAACTCGAGTCACTGCGACTCTCAGGAGCACTTTGTAACTCCTTCGATATAGGATTACTGAGCATGAAAAAAAGGATTAGACAGGAGGATGAGCATGCTCCGTAGACATTACTGAGCATAAAGAAATAGATTAGACAGAGCCACCATTCAAGTTCAAACTCTTAAAATGGATAAAATGTATTTAAAATTACAACGGTCCACGGTTCAATGCAAAATAAATACTTTTCAAACTCTTAAAATGGATTTAAAATTACAGGTACTTGCATTTGAACTTTTTGTAATTATGTAAATTACAAAACTTTTACTTAAATGTGGAAATGTTTTTAAATATTTTAAATATAATATATTGGTTTCTATCAATTTGTTAAGTTTGATGGTTTGAACATTAATTTATTTTCAATAGATTAGTAGTTCGGAGCCTACATGACTTATACTTGTAAAGAAAAATAAATGATTAAAGGATACGGGGAGGTTTGTGATTGAAGATATTGATTTTGCCTAAACATAGGTTGTAAAATTTGATTGCTATATAGGTTATGGTTATGGTTATAGAATTAATTTAGTATAAAAGTTTATTTTTAATCACAATTTTATATAAATTTAATATGGAATTTTTAACTTAATAAAATCAAATGTTATATAACGGATCTGTACCTCAACGCACAAGCAAGCAAAAATCAAATGTTATATATATAATTGATATATAATATCTAAAAAATAGTAATAAAAAAATATTTTCACTCTAACAAATATATATAAATAAGAAACAAATATATATAAATAAGAGAGAAATAAAATAATTGAAATTAAAAAAATGGAATTTAATTTCATAAGAATTTAATTATAAAAGATTTATTAAAATGGAATTTGATTATAAAAAATAGTTGAAATTGTAATTTTTTGTAATAGGATTTGTATTTTTAATTGCAGAATGAATTCAATGTACTAAAAACTTTTATTATATTTAAATTTTGTAATATCAATAATAACAATTAAAATCAATAATTTTAATAATTTTTAACCAAAATTTATAATTTTAATATTTTTTAACCAAATTTTAGAGAAAAATTTTGAAAAAAAAAATAACCATAATAGTTTTAAATCTAACATGTTTAAAATACTCCTTGAACAAAATTTCATATATATTATTTCACCCTATATAAATCTTGAATCAAGATGAAACCTTGAGTGGTCTTGAAATTCCATAAACTAATCTATCCTATACACCCTGCCTTCTTGGATGCCTATTGCTCGCCACGATTCCCTAATACAATGACATGCGAAAAGTTAGAACTATAAGTTTTGCAGTATTTATAAGAAGTTTTGCAGTGACAAATGCATTCCTTTTGAATTTTCAAATGCATAGTGAATTTAGTTATTAGATTTGAATTATCCATAATGAATTTTTCTATTAGATTTTAATTATCTTACTAGTAAGGGACACTCAGAAACTGCAAACTGAATTCGTATTAGACAACTTTATTTTCCAATAATAATACTAGAGAGTGTGTTGGTGGATCAAACTAGCCACCTAGACTTTATTTTACAGACATGCTTGTCCCGATGCCCCCTCCATCCCATGTAGCCTATCCTGTTTGGCTAGCAGGTGGGGGCTTTAAATTCATTTCCCGTCTTCATATCACATAAATCTTTCCATGACATTTTTATAATTAAAAATTATTTATAACATTTTTATAATAAATTTCTCCATGACATTTTTATAATTAAAAATTATTTATGACATTTTTATAATTAAAAAATATTTTAATATTGTTATATGGCATTTTTATAATTAAAAAAAATAAAAAATTGATAATTAAAATTTGTTTTAATACTGTATATATTATATCTTAAGTTTGGACTTATCATTTGTATTTTGGATATATTATTATATAATTTATATTTTGGATTCTTCGGCAAATGATACCTACTGTGGATTCTCCGGCAAATGATTTTGAAATTCCTCACCACAGAAATCTGAAAACAGTAATTTATATTTTATTTTCATAATTATGCATTATTGTCTCTTAAAGTCATTGAAAACTTGGCATAGAAAACTTCATTATAAATCATTTCATGTATTGTATATTTTCCTCAGTAACTTATGTAAAATTTCTATGTCATTTAAAATTTATTTTTCAATAATTTACTACTGAATTTTTTATAATTTCCTAAATTTTTCAAATTTTTTTTTTATGTTCAATGGATTTTTCTATCATTTTTATTCATTTGTGGATTCCCTTAATGTTTTGTATTGAAGATTTTCATTTGAAAACTTTCTTGTTCACTTTTAAATTTTGTGATCGATATAAAAGTTCTTTTGTATTTCAGAAGTTGGAAAACACAATTCCTTGTTTTATGATTTCCAAATGAAATGTATAGGTATTTAATTAATGGATTAATTAATTATGAAGCTTTTATAGATTTGGGAATTATGTATTGTATTCAACATTGATAATGACCTCACAAATAAAGAAGAGTTTGAACTTAGAATTCATTCATTGGTTTTGGTTTTTGACATTATGTCTTATAAAATATTTTATTATCAATTAGTTAATTAATGCAAAATGTATTTTACTTTTTCATTATATTTTTTTTTTTATAAAAGTGATTTATGGATAATATTTTTAATATGCCTATGTTGTGATTTTTTTGGTTTGAAATAGAGTCGTTTTTAAAGTTTCCAAAATGATGTTTTTATGGTGATTTTTTTTTGTATAGGTAAATTATTTAAATAGAAATGCCTCCAAAAGAGAAGGGTCAATCAACTATGGACAAATTTTATGGATATTCTACAATATCAAAAACTTCGAATGTTGAAGATTTCATATATACCCGATTTGAATGATGAACCTATTGAAGATATGGAGGAAGAGCTTGTAGATGATTTAGAAATTCTTGGCCATGACACATAAGGACAAGAAGGTAGATCTAGTAGTCCGAGGAGAAGGAAGGTCTCCTCAAAACGTGAATTTCGAGAAGAGTGGAAGATAAAACATCATTGGGTGTATAGTATCAATGTTGAAGATGGAAAAACTCGTATGAAGTGTAGACTTTGTGAGAAATATAAGGCTCAAGGTCCATGGTGTGCTGGAAATGGATGTAATACCATTCAATATGATGTTGTGATAACTCATTCAAAATCTTCTAATCATCAAACATCGGTTTAAAAAAAATTATTTGAAACTGAAAGGTTGGCAAAGCCCATTCTAGAACACATAGTGACTATGAATGAGAGCAATAAGGAAAGAATGATAACCACCATGAAGTTAGCATATTTTATTGCACAGAAGGATATTGCAATTGCTACTTATGAAGATCTATGCCATCTTCAAATGCATTTAAAAACACCTAATATGTCTTCTCGAGTGGAGTATTCTTCCTACATAAATATAAAAGCTGCCACTGAATTTATTCACTCTATATCAGATTACCTTGAAGAGGTACAAGTTAGAAAGATGTTATAAAGTCCATTTTTCTCTAGAATGTTAGATGAAAGTATAGACAATGGTTTGGAACAACACCTTGTCGTGTATTCTACATATCTAGCTTTAAAAGGTTTGGTCCCTCCAATCTCACAATTTATGAAAATCATGAGTGTTCCCGACGGAAAAGGAAAGACTATATATGATACTGTCATTAATCTAAAGGAGAAAAGACAATTGAAAAATGAGAATTTCATAGCCGTTTCCACTAATGGTGCTTCATCTATGGTTGGATGTGAAAATGGATTTGTCACATTGCTAAAGAATAATCTACCAAATATTATTGGTACTCATTGGATTTCACATCGTGAAGCACTTTCAGCATCAGATTCTTCAAAGAAGATACCCAAATTTTTGTTTGTTGAGAAAATAACAAATAAAATATACTCATGGGTTGAAAATTCAACAAAGAGAAATAATGAACTCATTGCTTTACTAGATATAATGGAATTAGAATCCATGCAAGTTCTTCAAATCCATGGGATTAGATGGCTATCTAGGGGTCAAGTGGTTGAAAGGCTTGTTACATTGATGCTTGCTATTTTGAGCTTGTGGAAGAAAGAAAGAAATAATTCATGGTATCATAAGACAAGGATTTTTTCAGTTCAATTTTGTTTGAATATGTTGGTTGATGTTTTGATGGAGTTGAATAATTTAAACAAAAAATTCCAACAAGATAATGTGGATGTCACATCTCTTGGAATAGCTATTGAACATACATTAAATACTCTTAAAAGATGTTTCTGTAGACCAGATTCTTTTCCAGAAGGTGCGATACATCTTACTAAATTCTTGAAAGACTCTAAAGACGGTTTCATTGAAAGTGTTGACAAAGAAGGGACTATCCATAGACATGATTTGTTATATATTCCAATCCATGATGATCAAATGACACAACCAATGAAAACTTTCATTGGTGGCTCCCTCGAGAGTTGCATACAACTTACAAGAAATTATGTTTAAGCATTGTTTGAGAGATTCAATTCAAGAGTTCCAGATCTTTATCTCTTTAATTCAACAAGGTTATTTAGTCCTTGCCATTATCCATCAGATCTTTATGTGAGAGAAAATAATGCAAAGAATTGGCTTGAAAGACGTTTTTCCCATTTGCAGCATAAAGCATATATTGAGGGTGAAAATATACGATGTTTTGATATTACAACTTGTAAAAGAAAGCTATATGAATTCATTGATGTGGTTCATTTAAATGGAGAAATATTCTCGATGCAAGATGCATGGAAAGTATTTTCTCAAACAAAAGATTGGCATTCTAGGTATCCAAATATGTTAAAATTATGGCAAGTTGTACTTGTCATACCAACAAGCACCGTTGCATGTGAAAGAGGATTTTCCAAACAAAATATGATCAAGATATAAGGAGAACAAGACTCTCAATTAACACACTTGATGCATTAATGCGTATATCATTATAGGTCCTCACATTTTAGAGATGGAGTGGCAGCGTGTTTATGAGATTTGGCAAAATGAAAAAGAAAGAAGACTTTTTGACATGTGAGAATTATCAAATTATATGTTTTTTCTACTTTGTATAAATTTTATAAATACATGCAATTTTTGTTGTCCTTTAATATTTCAATTTCAACTATTTATATTTTTTAATATTCTTTTTGTATTGTTGGAATGTGGAATACATGTATTATTAATTACACGGATGGTAAAGGATTTACACGTGTGTTGTTTCTACAAGTTCATAGCATCTCTGTTATGATTTTAGGTTATTATTTCAAACTTTGTGTTCTTGACATATCTAACTACATTTTTCTTGTGAGATATTGACATATTATTGCAAGTTCATGGCATTTCTGTCGTAATTTTGAGTACTTTTTTCAAATTCTGAAAAATTGTGGTCAAAGTTTGAGGCCTACTTTATTAGAACCTATTGTTGGTGAAATATAATGAAATACAATTGGTGAAATATCATTAAATAATTTTGTGTACAAATCAGTCCAATGATGTTTTTCTAAGGCTTCTCTCTCATTGTTGGCTTTTTAAAGTGTTTACAATAAGTTTAAATGGTGCAATTATAGCACAATACCCTTGTTTTTTTTGGTCACTGTTAAATTTCCTAAAACATGCATGTAACAATTATGTTGAGTTGATGTTTATCTTCAGACCTATAACAATTATGCTGAGTTGATGTTTAATGTAACAATTATGCTGAGTTGATGTTTAATGTAACAATTATGTTGAGTTGATGTTTACCTTCAGGTTTTTTCTTCAAAACCATGTCTTTGTTTATGTTTGCATGCATGATCTAATTGATTTACTTCTATTATGGGATTCTAGTTTTCTTTAAGTTATAAATATTATCCTAATAATGAGCACATATGGGATGTATAGAACTTGTAAATATGGACATGTATGTGTATGAAAATTGTATTTTCCACTTGGTGTGGGAAAAAAAATTCTTAATGTTAGTAATCAAAATTTTAGATTACATTAGAATTAAACTTAGACTCTAAAATAATGTGAGAACATAGCATGTATTTGAAATATTATTTTATTAAAAAGTCTTATTACTCTCATAGAATGAGAGATGTTGAAGATAAACTCAGCATGGTACCAACTATTACTTTATCAGGAATTATTATTATGAGAGTTGTGAAGAGAAACTCAACATGGTGATTAACGTAGATTTTACTTTGTGACCCTTCATGTAATCATTCTTACTCCTTAATAAATATGTCTCCTCTACTCTTGTTCTTTAAGTGTTATAATTTATTTTTTCTTTGAATTTCTAAAAACTAGCTAAATGTGGAGTTGAAAGTGCCATTTCATAGTCATTATAAGTTTCCAATTGAATTTTCATTTTACTTAGTGAATGAATGGAAGTGAACATTTTAGTTATTTTGTTTGGTTTTCATAACGTGATTCAAATAAAGCCATCGAAAAGTGAGTTCTATTATGGGACCGATATATTTTCAAATCATTGAAAAGAATTTCATTTTAGAATTAAAGGTGTGATCTTGTATTGTCATGATACTTGTGTTTTTTTAATCATTCCTTTGTGATATAGTCTTCTTATCTCATTTTCTCTTTGTATATCGATTCAATGTCTCGAAACATGGAAGATAGAGAATTAATGAAGTATTAATAATCTAATGAGAAATGGAATAAGTACATGCCAAATTGATCTAGAGCCTATCACCTCCAAAGGTGACGTATCAACTTTAAGTTGAGCACACCCACACCATTTCGTTATGTTAAATTGGAGGCTAAATTTTTTAATATAAGTTCAATTATCGAAGGTTTTTTTTTTAATCAAAACTTCATTATTGAAGGGTTATTTTCTTCTAAAAACTTCATTGTTGTTTTATTTTTTAATCAAAACTTCATTATTGAAAGGTTAATTTCTTCTAAAAACTTCATTGTTGAAGGGAACAAATTTAGACATGACGTTTTTTGATGGGTAATAGAGATCCCTAAAATGTCAAAAAAAAATGCTTCACAGGTAAAGATGAATCCAAATTCCAACCCTCACTCCAAGGCCACATAATTAATACCACCATGTTTACTACCTTAAGCCATATCATTAATCCTGCCATGTTTACCTGTTGAACACAATGGTCACAGCCAGGCCTGGAATTTGAATTCTTGTAGGACGTTGTTTCCTTCCAAACCCATATTTTACGGGTGAATAGGATATCTACACGTAAAAAATTACAGGCAACAAAATTTTTAAGCTGTTAAATTGACATTTAATTGCTTAAAGTGCTAGTCATAAATTTTAAATTTTAATAGGTACCTAAGTCTATACCTATAGGCTATAACCCAGCCCAGATTAGCTTAGCGATTGAATTCTTTCTCCATCATTGTATTCATTATAATAATACGTATACTATTATAATGGTTAATCTTATGTCACCTAAATAATGATAAGGATTATATATATATATATATATATATATATATATACCCAATTGGATTGATAATATAGTAAGTATATATTTACAATATATATATTTTTAAATGGTTAATATTCTATTATTGAGATAATGAGAATATATACATATCCAATTGGATTGAGAATATAGTAAGTATATATTTATAATATAATATTATTGATTTATGTATTTATAAATAATTGTAGTTTTTTTCTTTAAACGGTTAATCTTATGTCACAGATAATGAAAATATACACATATTCAATTGAATTAAGTATATATTTTTATATTGAATCAATCCTTGGGATTTTTGCATATCTGATCCATTCCCTTGCAACAACTTCTTTCAACCAAATGTAATGTTCTCTATAAGCTATGTAAAGAGTTGGAAATTGGTCAGAACCCTTTAATTATGTACCACCATTTATTGGCAAGTGAGGTGTGCCTTCAACAAGATTAACAAGATTAAGCTAAGAGTACCATAAATTTGAGGTTATCAAATATCTTTGCTTGATCTTATTGTATAGAGGATGATAGAGATGAGAAATTTGATTTTAAGAGCATCGCCATTTTCCCTATTCTAGATTATCCAAGAGATTACAATTGTGAGAGACTAAACTTATTAATAATATAGGTGTGTTTGGGTTTATTGTTATATATTTGGAAATACAATTTAATTAGTTAAGTAATTGGATGTCCGAGGTAACTTGATTAGGTTTTTTTTATATAATTTCACAAAATCTTGGATGACTACTTCATATACAAAATAAAAACTGATTATTGTTATCGTTATTATTGTATATTAAAAAATAAATAAATTGAAAATTTATGACATTGAAATTTATATATAACAACAACAAAAAATTGACACTGATTAATATGCATTAAACGTACATGGAAAAAGAACGTACATGGAAAAAGAATGACCGTCTTCAAATTTTCACCTCAAAGACATGATAAATCTGAAATTCCAAACCTGGTCACAACAATCATTTGACTCTCCTAACTAGGTGTATAAGGACTCAAAGGCCACATCATTAATCCTGCCATGTTACCTGTTCAACACATTGGTTACACGACTTTACATTCCTATTACGACAACGGTCTTCGACTAGACCGACGACAGATATGTTAATGGTTTTATGATTGTTCTGATTATAACGGTCAAATTCGTATTAAGGGAAGGAGAGCATAGAAATCAGGAGGGAATGGGAACAAATGATAAGAGAAGTACAATCTCTCTCCATAATTATTTATTATAACTCAACGCTTATAACGTTAGGGCTTTGATCTTATAATATGTAAGAAAGTTGTATTAAAGGTTGGAATTTGACCGGCATTTTGCCCGTCAAATACGACCAAATTTTTGGGCAAAATAAGATCAAATTTTTTATGTTACTGTCTCCTAAAATAGGCAGCCAAGTGGAAAGGATGTGTTTATGACATGCTATTAATTCAATAAGATGTTATTAATACATGTTTTCCATGTTTATGACAGGCATCAATTTGATAAGACATCATTATTTTTTTAGTGTTGGAATGAGTAATTGAATCTCTAATATCGTTTACAAGTTGGTGGTGGTTAATGTAGGAGTAAATATTTACCCACCACCATATTTAGAGTATGGACCCATAACCATTATCCAATTCGAAAGTTGAAACCCTTGTAGTTTTATTTCCGTTTAGAAACCCTTGCCTCTGGAGTCTGGATAATTGGTGACAGGGTTGAGTGAAATCACGTTTGTTTGTTGTGTTTTGGTTTCATTGCTCCTTGGCATCTGGATAACTTATAACAGAAAAAACATGTTTGTTCTCTACCATTTCCATTAAGCCCAATGTTAATAAAATTGGGTAGCGCGTCGAGCTAAGCGGTCATTGGATTGAGATACGAGGATTGGTATACTTGTAGTGTGTTTATTGGAAGGGTGAAGGGAATAGGAGGACGACAGGTTGAGGCTCTCTAAGTTTTTTTTTGTTTGCAAATTTTCTTTCCAAATGATTTGTTTTTGCAAATTTCCTTTCCAAATGCTCTGTTTGATGAATTTCAAAATGCTAGTTTCTTTTTCTTTCTGCCTTTGAATGGGTATGTTGTTGTGTGCATTTTCGTTGTCGACTCTCCGTTCTGGCCTGGAAATTCTTATTCTTTGTCAAACCTGAATAGTCTTCCTCCCACCAATGACTCCACCATTGATGACTCCACCATTTTGGAACTAGAATTTTCTTTCTCTGTTTTAGGAAATCCATGGCGGAACATATTTCTTAGCATGACCATGTTTTAAGTGCCTCACGAAGAAGAGGATATAGATAACTAAATAAAGAAGGGAGGGATTTAAGCCGCTATGAAATTGTGGTTATAGATTTAGAGGAGATTATGGTTATCTATGTATAACATCTCATCTGATTACTGATATCATAGCCCGATCTATTCCCCTTTATGTAATAAAGGACTGAATAAACAAGAAAATTCATTTCGTTTCATTTCATGGCCGCCACTGACCAGTCTCCCTTTTTGTGCAATAAACGACTTAATGAATGAGCAAATGGAATATAAATTTTGAAGCAAAGAGTGAATTAGACTGTATCATAATATCCAAAAGAATCCAACTTCGCATACATAACAACCAGCAATTCAATCTTTTTATTGATTAGCAATTACCAAGTAAATCTTTTCGTTATGAAAATTCATACATTTTAAAGTGTCTTTTCAAGAAGAAAATATAGTAACTCGAGTCACTGTGCGACTCTCAGGAGCACTTTGTAACTCCTTCGATATAGGATAACTGAGCTTGAAGAAAAGGATTAGACATGAGCATGCACGTGCTCCGTAGACATTACTGAGCATAAAGAAACAAATTAGACAAACCCACCATTCAAGTTCAAACTCTTAAAACGGATAAAATGTATTTAAAATTACAGCGGTCCACGATTCAATGGAAAATAAATACTTTTCAAACTCTTAAAATGGATTTAATACATTTCAAACTCTTAAAATGGATTTAAAATTACATTGAACTATTTGTAATTATGTAAATTACAAAAATTACAAAACTTTTACTTAAATGTGCAAATGTTTTCAAGTATAATATATTGGGTTCTATCAATTTGTTAAGTTTGATGGTTTGAACATTAATTTAATTTCAATAGATTTGTAGTTCGGAGCCTGCGCGACTTTATACGTGTAAAGAAAAATAAATGATTAAAGGATGTGGGGAGCTTTGTTATTGAAGATATTGATTTTGCTTAAACATAGGTTGTAAAATTTGATTGTTATATAGGTTATGGTTATGGTTGTAAAATTAATTTAGTGTAAAAGTTTGTTATTTCTAATCACAATTTTACATGAATTTAATATGGAATTTCTAACCTAATAAAATCAAATGTTATATAACGGATCTGTACCTCTAGGCGTTAGCCAGTTAAAATCAAATGTTATATATAAAATTGATATATAATATCTAAAAAATAGTAATAAAAAAATATTTTCACTCTAACAAATATATATAAATAAGAAATAAATATATATAAATAAGAGAAAAATAAAGTAATTGAAATTTAAAAAAAAAGTGGAATTTAATTTTATAAGAATTTAGTTATAAAAATTTTATTAAAATGGAATTTAATTATAAAAATTAGTTGAAATTGTAATTTTTTTAATAGGATTTCTATTTTTAATTGCAATGAATTCAATGTTCTAAAAACTCTTATTATATTTGAATTTTGTAATATCAACCATAACAATTAAAATCTATAATTTTAATAATTTTTAATCAAAATTTATAATTTTAATAGTTTTTAACCAAATTATAGATAAACTATAAATCTAACAATTTTTAACCAAAATTTATAATTTTAATATTTTTTAACGAAATTTTAGATAAAGACTTTGAAGGAAAAATTAACCATAATAATTTTAAATCTAACATGTTTAGAATACTCCTTGGACAAAATTTCACATATATTATTTTCACCCTATACAAATCTTGAATCAAAATGAAACCTTGAGTAATCTTGAAATTCGATAAACTAATATGTCCCATACACCATGCCTCCTTGGATGCCTAGTGCCCTAATACAATGACATGCCAAAATTTAGAACTATAAGTTTTGTAGTATTCATAAGAAGTTTTGCAGTGACAAATGCATTCCTTCACATAACTATCTATGCTATCAAGTGTGGTTAACTCGTCCATTTTGGATATGTTCACAGAGATTGAGCATTTTGAATTTTCAAATGCATAGTGAATTTAGTTATTAGATTTGAATTATTCATAGTGAATTTAGCTATTAAATTTGAATTATCCTACTTGTAAGGGACTCTCAAAAACTTCAAACTGAATTCGTATTAGACAACTTTATTTTCCAGTAATAAAACTAGACAGTATGTTGGTGGATCAAACTAGCCACCTAGACTTTATTTTACACAGACTTGTCTCGATGCCCCTTCCATCCCATGTAGCCTATGTTGTTTGGCTAGCAAGTGGGGGTTTTAGATTCCTTTCCCGTCTTCATATCAAAGAAATCTCTTCATGGCATTTTTATAATTAAAAATTATTTAAAACATTTTTATAATTAAAAAAAAAAAATTAATGTTGTTATATGGCTTTTTTATAATTAAAAATAATTTTAAGTTTTTATAATTAAAATTTATTTTAATACTGTATATATTATTTCTTAAGTTTGGACTTATCATTTGTATTTTGGATATATTATTATATAATTTATATTTTATTTTCATAATTATGCATTATTGTCTTTTAAAGTCATTGAAAACTTGGCATAGAAAACTTCATTGTAAATCATTTTCTTTTTCTTATATTGAATATTTTCCTCAGTAATTTATGCAAAATTTCTATGTCATTTAAAATTTATTTCTCAATAATTTACCATTGAATTTTTTATAATTTACTACTCAATTTTTATTTTTATTTTTATTTTTATGTTAAATGGATTTTTCTATCATTTTTATTCACTTGTAGATTTCCTTAATGTTTTGTATTGAAGCTTTACATTAGAAAGCTTTCTTGTTCACTTTTAAATTTTGTGATGGACATAAAAGTTGTTTTGTGTTTTAGAAGTTGGAAAACACAATTCCTTGTTTTATGATTTCCAAATGGAATGTATAGGTATTTAATTGTTGGATTAATTAATTATGCAACCTTTATAGATTTGGGAATTATGTATTGTATTCAACATTGATAATGAATCCATTGGTTTTGGTTTTTGACATTATTGTCTTATAAAATAACGTTATTATCAATTAGTTAATTAATGAAAAATGTATTTTACTTTTTTATTTTATAAAAGTGATTTATGGATAATATTTTTAATATGCCTATGTTGTGATTTTTTTAGTTTGAAATATGAGTCTTTTTTAAAGTTTCAAAAATGTTGTTTTCATAGTGATTTTTTTTTTGTATAGGTAAATTTTTTAAAAAGAAATGCCTCCAAAAAAGAAGGGTCAATCAACTATGGACAAATTTTATGGATATTATACAATATCAAAAACTTCCAATGTTGAAGAAGTTTCCTATATACTCGATTTGAATGATGAACCTAATAAACATATGGAGGAAGAGCTTGTAGATGATTTAGAAATTTTTGGCCATGAAACAGAAGGACAAGAAGGTAGATCTAGTAGTCCGAGGAGAAGGAAGGTCTCCTCAAAACGTGAATTTCTAGAAGAGTGGAAGATAAAACATCCTTGGGTGTATAGTATCAATGTTGAAGATGGAAAGACTCGTATGAAGTGTAGACTTTGTGAGAAATATAAGGCTCAAGGTCCATGGGGTGCTGGAAATGGATGTAATACCATTCAATATGATGTTGTGATAACTCATTCAAAATCTTCTAATCATCAA
>JASDQU010438027.1:60360-77608 GCA_032191745.1 Picea mariana | reverse complement strand
CAACAAATAATTCCTGACATTTTTCATGAGCCATCTCATTGTAGGATACGGGATGATAACAGTGTGATAACCTCTAGCAGGAATTAGTACTCGCATTGAATCTCCCTCAAAACAGGTGATAAACTAACAATTTTCTAAACAGAAAATATAGAAAAATTCGAAGGTATGAACTTTCGTCTTGTTAACCAAGTCAAGTTTTCAAAAAAGATATTGGTGAAATTGTCAGAAGTTTCATGTGAGTTAATGTTGTCACCTAAAAAAAAAAAAAATTAATTACAAAAATAACTTTTCTTTCTGATCTTCGAAGAAAAGAGCTTCACTTTGAATCTGAAATCTTAAGAACAAGTTTTTGACTTGAGAACAAGCAATAATTATAATGATATTCCCGACTTTAACTGAAATACAAAGTATGTTTGAGTTAAGCCTAATTTCTCTAATCCTTTTACTAGACTTAAATTGATTAAATTTGCTCAAGCAAAGTCCCTGGAAAATAAATATTCCCCATGAAAACTTCCTTGTAAGCGAAGATGTTTTGATAGTCAGAAGAGGATTAGTTCAGAGTAATCAAAGTAAGTTAACATACCTCTTTTTCGAAAATATAAAATGGATATCATCCTTGGTATATTTTATTATGTACAAATTGATTGCCCTCACTTCGTGTTTGATTAAATATAAGACAGATGGCAAAAGGAAATTCATAAAATGATTGCACCCATCTAGTCTAAATAGAGATGATGAAAGGAAATTCATAAAATTATTGCCCTCATCTCAGCATTTAAATGCACAGTTATTAATTTAAGTGATGAAAGGAAATTCAATATGGGAATTAGATAACTTCACTGGGGTACTGAACAAGATCACTGGAAGTGAAGAAATGTCTATGATATCTATAAGTCTGTTATACATGTATTATAATGTACTCTTCAAACTATTTCCTTTTTCAGGCTAGATCTACATTCTAAGCTAACACGTGACTCCCTGTTTAAAACATTAAAATCACTTTGCCTTGATGTGAATAAAATCGAACAAAGTCTGATAGATTGATTAAGGTTGTTTTGATTATCTCAAGCAATTCTAAAATTAGTTTAAGAGAAGGAAGTAATTAAAGCATGAATTCAAGATTGATGAACGATTAAGTTTTGAAAGTTTTCAGAGGTATGGATGAAGTCTTAAGTCCTTCTTTGTGTTTTCTTTCAGAATGTGTTTCACAGAACTGCAATAATGACTCCATTTTCCCAATAAAGGAACTTGGTCTACATGTTCTTCTCATCTTGCAAGGAGACGATATCCTAGATGGAGCCTACATTGGAACATATATTTTTCTAAACCTTAGACTAAAATAAATTTCATTTTTTTTCAAATAAAAAAATCCACAAAAATGCACTTGGATAATCATCATCGAAATGAAGTCTTCCGATCAATCCAACGGTTTAAATGTCTTAGCAGATTATGTAGCCGCCTTTTCAATTAATGAATCAATATATATAAAGGTTTTCTTTTGAAATTTCGATTCTTAGGGTTTTATGAAGTACGAAGGTTCAATATTGAGCCTCTTCGAAGTCCCGATACCCAAACTCATGAAAGTCTTAAATGTTGAGCTGAGTTCATTAATGATTAAGTAAAACAAAGAGTAAATCTCATCGCGACTTCGCAATTCGAGATGCTCTTACATATAAAGGCTTTGAAGTCTCGATACCCAAAACCTCGACATTTTAAAACTAATCACGATTAATTAAGAGAGTTAAATATGATTATAGTTAATTAAAACCTATCATGACTTTGTGTTTCGTAAGTCTTAGTTTAAACTTCTTTAAAGATCCCCGAGACTTGAAACGCTGAAACTTGATTAAGTGATAGGTATTATTAATTAAGGTACTAAATGAGGATTATACTCTAATTAATCTGTTGCTCAAAATTAACTCGGATACATTCAAATTTTTCACTTTTCCCGAGATATCCACCATAAATGACATTAATATCTGATTTAGGGAAATGATTCCAAATAAAATTAGATTTTAATGCCTAATTTTTTTTTATTAAAGGAATTAAACGCATTGTCAGTGAAGGTATACGCATGGTTTATGCATTTAAGGAACATAAGATTTTTAGTTCTGAATCACTTTATTGTTTTCTTAGAGTTGGCTTAGCGAAATAACTAGTTTTTTGCATTCTCATTCTCTGTAAAAGGTAACATAAATCTAAATTTGATATCATGGCTCCATGGAAAGCACCTAAAGCAGATGGTGAAAGTTTTGGCCAGAGCACAGACGTTATTTTTGATACTTCACCTAGAAGTATAAACATATTTAAAACTTGGACGCATGTGTTCAACACCATACAATACAAAGTGGTAAAGTGTCTTGATGATTCAAGCGACAATGAAAAGGATAACTTATCTACCAAATATAAGATTATCGATCAAGAAGAACTGCATAAGATAGCAATCAGGCCGAGGCTCTTACCTTACACTGACATTATTGGATGGGCACTGGATCATGTAGATATCCTGACTCGAACGATATTCACCTCAAAGAAAGTAGTTTTTGGGTCATTTCGACCGGAACACATACATGTCATGTATAAATTGTCTGCAACATCAAACTTCATTTATAACACCAATTTTCTAGTGAATTTTAATAATAAGGAGTGTGATCAATATGGAAAGAGTCTTTTTGACCTGATCAAAGACTGGTGTTCACACCCCTAAAAGTTCAGAGCCGAATCTCATGGCGTATATTATTCCATCTCATCCCTTGAAACACAATTCATGTATATAGCCATGATGATATGCAGAATTTATAGAGAAGATAACATGACCCATTTCTTTCTACCATGGGTTCCCATTATTCACTCGGTGGTGGAAGGATTTTCTTTTGACTGGGCAAAGATATTGTCAGATAATCTAGCTAGCAAAATATCACAATACCAAACGAAGAAAACCAAAGGGAAACCAACTTCATTCTTTATGTTAGCTTATGTTATGGACAATATCTATTTCATGATGCCTTTCTCGCTGATGAGATGGAGTTGGACTCTAGACAATGCATAACCAATTCATTATTACCATTCAAAGATCTGGGAAGACAAGGCAAAAGATTTCTTTTATGAAATCTGTAATTGGGTAGTGGTGCCAATGCATATTACTATATTTGGTCACCCACCGCCAATAATTTCAGACAGGGTTATGGTTAGCCTGGGTAAGGTGGCATACTAGTACATAGAGGAACATTTCTCTTATATCATATTTTTCAACTTCTCAGTCCCTCTATATGCATTACCGCAATTTTTACCAGATAGACTGGTGTGCCGTGAAGTTTCACGACAAACTATACTTAGCAGGATTAGCAAAGAGCTAAAAGCCGTGCAGAAAAAGGAATGGCCATATTTTCCTTTGTCTATTGGTTCATTTTCCTTATTGGATTTTGGTCACTCCAAGGTGGAGGCTGCAGCTTTCGAAGAGATAAAGTTGGTTAACATTGAATTCAAGAAGCACGACCCATAGAGGGTCGTGGGAAACAATATGGCCGGTTGCAATATTAAAAAGTATGAACATGAAGAGTCCCTCGATGATGAAATGTTACGAGGGGTAAGATCTTACCAAGAAGTTCTGATCCAAGTTCGAGCTCTTCTACCTGGTGAAATGGATGAGTTTTACAATTTCCAAAAACATCAAAGAAGTGGCCTACCCAAATTATTACAAGGGAAAAGCCTAAAATCTCCAGATACACAACAAACAGAGACTCAAAATCTAGACGTTGGAATCTCTACCAAACATGAAACCCTGGAAAAGCTAGAGAAATCTAAGGTCTCAACTCAGAAGGGAAATATCCCAGAGACAGAGATATTAGACAACGAGGACAAAGATAAAAAAGAAAAAATAATAAAGAAAGGAGAAGATAGATCGTCATCTTCACCCGAGAAATCAAGTACTGAAGAAGCCAAGAAACAATTATCCAGAGAAATCGACAACCCCATTGAGGTTGTCACACCATTACAGTTCACTAGAGGAAACCGTAATACATAGGCAATGTTCATAAGCGATTTCATGCCTATCCCTGTCGAGGAGATACCTCCCACCAAGTTTATTTTCAGTAAGAAAATAAAGGTCGTGGTGAAGAAAGAAATGCACATGATAGAGGGTGCAATGGTAAAAAATCACAAAGTATTATTAGGTGGGAAAAAATTGGAAGAAGAAGACTTTGCTACAGAGGTGGCAGGCTCTTTGGGATCTTTTGCAATGGACAACTTATTCTTAGTTGATAATCTGAAAGAAAGGCTGAGGCAGAAGAATCAAATGATAAGTTAGCTACGAGATCAAATAAGGAGCACAGAGAATAATATCAAAAGTGAGGTTAGCAAAGGACTCGAACATGCTAGAGCCAAAGATAGACAAGAAATTCAACAACTTAAATATGATCTTGAAGAGATACAAAAGACTGCTTAAGCAAGTCAATGGCAGGTCATTCAACAAGAAGAGTTAGTAAGGAAAGCTACAACCTAAATTAAGTTCTACTGAAAGAAAAGTTGTAAATATAGCAGTGTTTCAATCTCAGGCACTAGAAGTGCAACAGAAGATGGAAGAAACACAACAAAGCATGCTTTCTAAGGTAGGGATCATCCAAGATTATTTTCGGGAGATGGATCAATCATTAGATAATATTGTTTTCAAAGAGAAAGAGCCTACTGCAGCCCAGACCACCTTTCATGATCTGAAAATGATAAAGGCTTGTATTCTTGAAATTATTTGCAAAGTTTAATTCAAGTGTGCTTATGCAAAAGGATCAATTTGCAAACACAATTTTTATACACACTCAAGATGCAGATAATAAGAAGCAAATAACAGTGAACAGTAAACACATAACACAACAAATGATAAAGGAGTTCACCCCTCTTTTGGGCTACATCTCCTGGTCCAGCTTCCAATGGATCTTTTATATTATTTTCTCAAATTGCTAAAATATGTGCTTTACAATGCTCAAAAATCCAAATAGATGGCTCCAATGGCTTTGGAACGTCCAAAAACCCCTAGCTGGGCTTTTTCGACACCTGATTTGGCCTAAAATTGAAGTAGATAAGCTTCCTGGAAGTTCCCCTTCAAACTTGCTATCTCTGGATTGCCAAATTGCACCTCTGTGTGTCCAACCTAGCCCATGTGCTCATTTTCATGCTAAAACCTAGCAGCAGGTGCATAACCGAAAAACCGCACAAACTCTAGGACGATTAGGGAACCTAGCCCCTAACCGCCAAACCGTTGGGCATATGGTCATGTGACTGCGCATAAAAAAGGGATAAGTTCCAAGACAATGGTGAAGCGCCAAATGTTCAAACGTGCGGCTAGTCATATGGTGAGCCACATGTGACTGGGGGCCGGGGCTTAGCCCCGACCTGCATCGCGCCCAACCATAATACAATGAAAACTTAAATATATTTGCAACCATATAGTTTTAAGAACTACATGGGTGGTGCGTCGGTTGGACGACCCTTCCCAAAGCTATACCCCTGCCCGGAGGTCGCGAGGTCGATTCTTGCAAACTCCACAAATTTTATCCAATGCCTAGGTGACACGTGGCATCCCTCGCTTCGGCCATGTGTCACCAATTCATTTGCCACCAACATGCCACGTGTCAGATGCTAATTCATCCACATGACTTCCACTCAACACCTGCCATGTGTCGTACAACCCCTGCCAACTCAGCATCTACCACGTGTCGTACGACCCTGCCAACTTAGCATCTGTACGGACTGTACAGTCAACAAATGTTTTTGCCTGTTTGACAATTTGAACAGAATGTGATATCTCACTCATCTGACGTACATTTGAACCCATTCGAGTTACATTGGGTTCGTGACGACGAGGCCTACGCACCCATTCGATTTGAAGTGATTCTGAGCACTTTGATTTTGAGCAAAATTTGATCCCTTGGATCATTTCAAAAAGCAGACGTATCTTCTGCTAGAGAATAGGTACCGGTAACTCCCAGATTGACTGTCGTAGAACAAATAAGGGGTGATATAATACTAAAGACATGGGATGCCAATATAGCCAAGAGTAAAATAATGGCCAAAGAAATAAAGGAGGATTGTGAAGAGGATTTTGATTTTCCAGATAAAAAATCACTAGGCATTGGAAAGGACGATTGTTCTAGAGTACTAGGACAAATCAATGTTATAAAGCATCAACTGGACATCAAAAAAAGCTTAAATGAAGATCAGATTGAAATTTCACAGTTGAAATAGGTTGACGTCGCTCAAATGGATAGATGGGTGCTAAATCCAAATTTACAGTTGCAGTCAATAAATTTTGAAGGTAAAAGGATTGAAGATAGGCTGCCGAAATTATAGAGAAAGTTGTATCTTTTTTAGGCAAAGGATGTGACAGAGCCTTCCAGAATTTTAGTACAATTTCTAAGCAGGTGCGTCGAGTGTCTCGATCCAGGTGAAGGAATTACTTCAAAGAATCAATGAAGTAACACATGCATGCTCGTTCTGTCGGTATGAGAGAGAGATAGAAAGTAACCAAGTGAAACGGTTCAAGTTTTTATTCTGTAACCATTAACATCTAGGAGTAAGGAGAATTCCAACCGTCTAGGGTTGGTAACCTTTTGTATAAATATAATTTCAAAAGACTTAAATAAGGCTTGTTTTTGGCTGATTGTAATAGAGAGATCTCTCATTTTCAAGAATTAAGACAAATGCAGACCAGGGACTCCATATTTCGTCAATATTGAGTTATGTGTTCTTCTTTTCTTTCATATTCCAACATCTTTATTCATATGTCTTTGATGAATTCCTAATCACAACTTAGTACAACATCTACTGTGGTTATATGTTTATTTAGTTATCTGATTGTTTACAGATTTTCCTATGTGTTTGCTATTAGCAAATACAAGACCTGTGAGTTAGTTAGATTACTAAATTTTATGCTTCATTAAAGGTTTCTCATCTATTTTCTTCTTCTGTAGAAAAGTAAGATTCTTTTGTGGTTGATGCCTCATTTTGTTAGCAACTTCATGTTTTTCTCTCATCACATTCATTATTTTCAAATTTGACTCAGAAATGGAAAACAACCTCTGAACTATTATATCATTAATTCAATTTTAGGAGCTTTCCTCATATAATTGAAGACAAAAAAAAACAAACATAAAAAAACAGCAGATCTTTTAACTTTCTTTCCTCCATGATTGTACATGTTGCAAGGCAGCCTAATATTGAGCCCGACCTCACAGATAAGACCAACATTGCATTAAACTTGTTTAAGACCATATTAGAGACCACTAACACCCAGGTTGAACTTGAATGTTCATGGGCAGTGATTGAACAAGACATAAGCATCCAAGAGTGTTGGGAAGCTAGACAAAGACAACATAGAAATCGTCCATAGCTTCTTTCCCTAAAGAATTAATTTTCTTTTCATATTAAAAGCTCTCTTTATTTTTTGGATGCCTTGAAATTATACTTTGAATCCTTACGTATAAACTCAGGAACAACACCTTTGATGAGTTCTTACTTGGCATTGTTTTTAGTTAGAGCTTTGTACCGATAACCAAGTTTTTAAAGTGGTATACGACTTGACCTGGTTTATAATATTGAAATACACAACCACATTTATTTCATGGTCTTTCATCCTATGTCAAACATTCTCCTTTAATAACCATTCACCCAATCAGAAATTAAATGCTTTCGGAGTCTGTTACGAATCACATGAGGGTCTAATTTCCCTCCAAACATCATGCTAGCCAACAATCAATTCCCCATTCATTATCTCTTAGGGAAACCACTACTTATATGTGCCCTGCGAAAAATGGAGTGCCAAAATGTGAGTCCACTAAATGACCAAAGAATAAAACATTAATGCTAGTTATTCAAAATTTAATAGAAGGATTCAACGAACTTGATAGTATGATATCTGAGACATGATCATAATCTGCTGAAATACTTGATTGGTCCTCCTTCAATTGGGATAATTCCATATTTATACCTTGAATAATGGGGAATGAAACATGATCCCATATATCAACCTTGTCTTCCAATTCACAATCATCACATTCATTTATACTACATGGACCACATAAGCAAGAGAGTTTTCTTGCCCATATTTCAACTATTGCATTGTCTGATGTTATAAGTGAATGGAATTTACAAGCTCCCTATATTGTTTTGTATTCATACCATTGTGATCAATATACATCGACCACCTCCCAAAAATATCTATGTACATGTCCTTTTCTGTGTGATTCATCTTCACAGGTTCATGTTCCCTCTCCCATTACTGAAGAACACCCTTCAACAATGGATTTCACATATTGAATGAGGAAAGCAGTTGTGAAATTTGGCTCTTTCCTTCGTAATGATCTTTTTATGCATGCACCTTCTCCATCATGCTCCCATTTCCCATGCCCAAACTCAATATAGTTCCAACTGTGTGGTACCATTAGTTTTTTTTGCAACATACACAACCATTGAAATACACAATCATATATTAACTAGCCTGCGCAACCATCTGACCAAATCCAGTGTTTATCCATTTGTATTTTCTTCTCCTTAAGGTGATTGTAAAACAACTGAAAACAATGTTGTACATAGGCTAAGTCATGGCACCAATAATCACTTATTTAGAAGTGATACTCTTTCAATATAACTATGTTTTGTTCATTATTATCCGGTCCATGCCTGTATGTGATATGGACCATTATGATGACCTTCTCTGAGTGATAATATTGTCTTTGAGTCTCATTTTGTGGTTGAAGGGTGTAGTTCTCAAAAAAATCAACCACTCATAACACAATACCAACATAAAATGTATCTCTACATATTCTAAAATTATCTTCCTGCCATCGAGCCACATGGACATGCTGAAAATAATGTTGTGTCTTTTTTAAGAAGGCCTTCCTGAAGTCACAAACCCGTACTTTCGAAGTAACCAATTGTATCTTTTTTCTTTCATGTCTTCCATCAATATCATATTTGACATATTTAAAGCTTTGCAAGGTAACCTCCTTCCTCCCCAATTCATACTCACATCTTACATGGATGCACTTTCTCAATAATGTCATTCCACCGCACCTGGGGCATGTCTCATCTAAGCATGTTTTTTTATTAAATGTAAAACCTTATGGCCTTGCACACAAGATGTTGTGAATAAAGTCTATAGATGATGATGTCGACAATATAACTGATAATTCTTGTAAAATGGTGTTATTAAAAACATGAAATATATGTGTGTGTGTGTGTGTGTGTGATAATAATAACCATACTCAATGTGATATCTACATCAACATGTGTTACAAATTGTGTTTATTCGAACATACCAAGGATTGCATTGAGAAATATATTTGGCCAAATCTAAGTGCACTATGTGTTGCTATGAATCTCTCATACAATTCTACCTGTGTAATTCCAACAAAGTGTTTAATATGGGGTTCATGGTTCCTATATCCCCTTCTCAAATTTAGTACATGTTTTTGGTTGGAAGAAGGCCTAGTGTTCATATGCCAGAAATCCTGAACTAGTCCCTTAACAACTCCAATTAACTACATGTCAGAACGAGGTATCCTACTAGTGAAGGCCCAAAAATATGTTGGGCCACGTGTGTTGAGGCTATCTCATCTATGAGACTACTTTCTAAGGGTTTTGACATTGCATTTCAAGATGTGAGAGTCTTTTTGTAGTAAACAATGTTTTCTTGTGATCTTGCTAACAATTGATTGTGACAAGACACGTCAGGCTGCATTGCAGAATAGATGATTTTAGGGGATAAATTTTTCAAATGGACTAATTTTCCATGGTTTTTTCCGAAAAAAAATATTCACCAATTTCCATTTTTTCAAAAATTTATTCCCCAAATTCCATAGAAAATAACTATTTACCGTAAAAATCGCAAAAATCTTATAGAAACTATAAAATCCGTAGAAATTTGAATATTTTTACAAAACTATCACCAAACATTTTACATTTTGCATATTAAGGACTAGTAAGATTAACCCATTTTTCTACATTTTAATACAAATTTCCATCCTTAAAATATCCCCTACATTGAGGTCTTTAGAACGAGATTTCTTACGAATTCTTTGAAAAGAATACACAAGGTTTCAAACAATATGATGACTTGTTTCTAAACTTTTGACTATTTTAATGCCTAAAAATCTCCTAACAGTAGTCAAACTTCTACATTTTAAGAAAGCTACAAATAATTGACATTTAGCAGCATTGGATTTTGGTTCAAAATATTCTTTAATGATTTTATAAGAGTGATAATGAATAGTATGGTTAGGTAAGTTACCTTCAAGTGATGATATACCAATTTCATTGACCTAGATGTGTTTAGGAGTTCTTCGTTGCACGATGCTCAATATAGGTAGGGACGATGAATCCTTATTTTGGCACTCTTGACCTCCTTGTTGTGGAGTTAACAATGTTGCAGTTATTTCCCCTTCAATCACTGTAGGATCAACTCTGGGAGGAGATTGAACATGGGATTGACTAGTTTCTAGAACATTTGACTTTCCAACAAGAGATCGCACCACATAAACTTCTTCACCACAATTTTGTACACCAATTGCTTCTCTAATTCCATCCATTGTATAATCAAATCCAAGAAAATCCTCCATCATATGGTCATCCACAAGAAGATTTCTTGATGAGATAATGGATGGATTTATCTCTAATGAACTCTTGTGCTTTGCTTAGGCTAGTGATGAAGGAGAAACAAAATCGAAATATATTCCTCTAGAAATTGCATTTCCCTCTTTTGAAATCCTATGCTTTGACATACGTAACTTTTCCATTTCTCTTTCTTCTTCTAACTTTTCGATCGATTTCTCTTTTCTTGAGGAATTTCTTTCTCAAATCCATCTGTTCCCTATGTTTAAAGATAAAAATTGGCTTCCAAACACCCCACCACAAATTTGTCTTTGTATTATGTAATAAGGCACAAATAACAATTAGAATTCCAAGTGGAGAAATTTGTCTTCATGATCTGGATTATTTTGAGAACGACATGAAGACAAAAATATAAACGATATATAACAAGAAAATACACAGAGATAATGCAGAGAACACAAAAATATAGTGAAAACCAAGTTCTATTAATGAACAAGAGAGAAAAACAATGTATAACACAAACTTGTAGAATGGGGTAGCCTATCTCTGAAAAGAAAGATATGTTGGCTATGCTTCATTCGCAACAAGCTTTACATCAAACTCCATTGCATGCTTAAAGGGCCTCCTTCACCTTAATTATATATGAGAGAGTGATAGGAGAACAATTCCCATGATGCATGTGGGATAAATTGGAATGAGTTTATAAAATTCCATAGGAATGTAAAACACTAGGACTTCTTGGGCGATCACCCATCCTAGTAATACTCTAGCCTGAGCTCACTTAACTGCGGATTTATAATTTGATCCAGTGCATTAATGCTATGATGTAGGCATGTACATAAGACCACTAGGAAATCATTAAACAATGTTTGTAATTAACAAATGAAGATGACATTACATTCCATTCCCCATAAAAGATGGTGAATATAATGGTTTATCAAAGCCATAGGTTCAAAATAGTGATTCAGTGGAAAAGGTGGATTTCCATCGAGATCCATCTGGATATTTCCTCCCCCCTTTGGAAGCAATGGTCCCCATTGCATCAAGTTCAATTGGGAGATGGGGAGACTTCTGCTAAATCTAAATCTTGGTGCATTGCTTTCGTTGCTGAAGAAGATGTCCTACTTAGCTTGTTGAAGGTTGTGATGAACTTGTTGCTGGAGGGGTTGGATCCATTCTACATGATATACCCGAGTGTGGGAGAAATCTGTCGATGAATATACAACATGGAGAGTATGGAGGGTTATGTTATAACCTTTCTTGACCAGGCAGTGTGGAGGCACCCTCGTAGCTGTAGCAAGAACATCTTGGCACTCTTCTATAATATTTCCAATCTGCTTCTGCTGGATAGAAATTTCTTTAGATGAGGTTGTAGTGGTTGTAGTGTCCTTATGTTCACCTTCTAATCAGATTTTGAAGAGGAAAATAGTCGAAACTACCTCTGGTATCCCGTATAGCTGAGCCCCTAGATTAATAATGACGCTACAGGGTTGAGACTCATAAACAACATGACACCTCCACATATAGGACTGGCCTAATAGAAAATCAAAAACTTCCAGTGGGGAAACATCACACAATACCTCATCCTCGAAGGGATTGCTGCCGTAGGATAGGCGACACTGTTGGCTGACATGAAGATCTTTACCCTGGCAAATCCACCTGATGTTTTATGGCTGCAGGCATGTTTTTGTTGGAAAATCCAATTGCTTGACAACCTCTGCTAAGATGATGTTCTTTTGGCTTCCACTATCAACAATAAAATGCGGTGGGGTCCCCTTCATTGACATCTATGAATGAAAGAGTATCCCCCCCTCCTCAGTATCCTCTTCTGGTTGGACTGTTGCAGTTGCGACAGTAGCAGTGGGTTCTACATCAATGATCTGTCTCCCTTTATTATTTTAGAAATTAGGGTCCAAGTCAGGGTTTGGCTCTTTGTCTTTGATATTGGACACCAATGACTGTATTGAGCGACAACCATCAGTGTTGTGCCAAGGGATGTTGTGGAACTCACACTACTCTCCAGTGTCTTTCCTAGACTTATCATTACCCTTCTTTTCCTACACCTATAATTGTCTCTCTTGAGGTTTTCCTTCCTTTCTATGTCCTTCATTACGTGAGTTAGAATTTCATTTTCAATGCTTCTACCACTTACTCTGCTTCTTGAATTTCTGCTCAATTTTGACTGTATATCGATAAACAACTCCGAGTGAGGAGATGTCCAAGAAATCCATCTTTGTTTGGATGTACCTGTGTATACCACTGCAATACTTCAAAAGTAGGTGTCTCTCAGAGTCTTTGATTCCCAAATTTGAGTTCAAGGTATGAAATATGTTGGTGTAGTCCAACACCATCTAGTTTGTTGTTCATCTCATGTACTGGTCATCATAGTTTCCGACATGGTAGAACACCTCCTTTAGGGCATCTACAAAGGCCCCCCAAGTGTGTTCTCTCCTAAATAGTGTAGAGTCATCTGCGGTGTACCTCTCCCAGTAACCTTCCCACCAAGATCTGACATGGGGAAGGGATTTAAGGAGTGTGAAGGTGATCTTTTCAATGTCAAAAAAGTTTTGGACAGAGTAATAACCTTCTAGTAGATTCAACCATTTTTCTATAGCATCTACATCTATCTGGCCTTCAAATAAGGGGATATCAAAATTGACTTGTACCCTGAAGGGTGTCTCATTTGCGAAATGGCTTCTTGTCAAGGATGCCTCATCCACAACCATCAGTAGTCTTCGAAGGATCTCAACAAAGTTGTCCATCATCTCATTCCTCTGTCGCATGAGGGCTTCCTTGAGCAACGTCTTGAAAGGATCTCCTACTTTGTCATTTATCTTTTCTTCCGCCTCACTTGGGATGGCGAGAGCATTTTTCCTCAAGAGAAACTAGCTCAAGACCCAACTCTCTATACCCTAACCTCGTTGGGGACCAACTTCGAGAAATGACAAGGAGCAATTTTCTCTTATACCACTAATCTAGATTATTTTGAGAACAACATGAAGACAAAAATATAACCGATATATAACAAGGAAATACACAGAGATAATGCGAAGAACATAGAAATATAGTGAAAACCAACTTCTATTAAATAACAAGAGATAAAAACACTATAGAACACAAACTGGCATAATGGGGTAGCCTATCTCTGAAAATAAAGAAATGTTGACTATGCGTCATTCACAACAAGCTTTATATCACACTCCATTGCATGCTTAAAGGGCCTCCTTCACCTTAATTATATATGACAGAGTTAGAGGAGAGCGATTCCCATGATGCATGTGGGATAAATTGGACTAATTTTATAAAATTTCATAGGCATGTAAAACACTAGGACTTCCTGGGCAGTCACCCATCCCAGTACTACCCTATCCTGAGCGCGTTTAACTATGAAGTTCTAATAGGATCCGGTGCATTAACTATATGATGTAGGCAAGTACATAACACCACTAGGAAATCATTACATGATGTCGGTTATTAACAAAAGAAGAACACATTACATTCCATTCCTCATAAAAAAGGGTGAATCTCATGGTTTATCAAAACCACAAGTTCAAAATAGTTATTCAGTGGAAAAGGTGGATAGCCACCGAGATCCATCTAGATCACTTCGTATTACAAAATAAGACACAACTAATAATTCCAATTCCAATTGGATAAATTTGTCTTGGTATTACACAACTAACAATTCCAATTGGACAATTTTTTCTTCCAATTCCAAGAAGACACAAGAATACCAAAAAAACAATTCCAATTGGATAAATTTGTCTTCCAATTCTAAGAAAACACCAGAAGACAAAAACAACAATGCCAATTGGAAAAAATTGTCTTCCAATTCTGATAAGACACAAGAAGATATGAACAAATATTCCAATTCCACTTGGACAAATTTGTCTTTCAATTTTTCCTACAATGATATGGAAATAGCACAAAACTATCTATCAATCAAACAACAAGACTAAAATAAGAAAAAATTGTCTGTGAGCGTTATTTTTGTGTGAATATGTCGTGAATTATTTATCGGTCTTGAGATATCTGAGGTAGTGGATTGTGCTTGGCACCAAAAAATTCCAAGGAGGAATGCACACACATTCCTAGAACACATGTGTGTTCTAGTAATGCATGCATTTTCTAGGAATGTGCATGCATTCATACTGAGAATAAACAAGAAACAAATACAACTCTATCAATTCAAAAGCGCGTTTGCACGCTCTTAATGCAACATATATATAATTTATTATAGACCAAACATCTTTATGAATAAATATGTATATGTGTATGGGGACAACTAAGACCTAAGGGGTAATGATTGAAAGTGTTTTCAAGGATAGAGCAATGGTTAGAGCACCAAGATGTGGGTGCTTTGGGTGCAAGGGTTGTACAAAAGGTATATTCATAGTTCACTCAAGGCTTGACTTAGATGGAGATAGTGGGGTCTAGGTCATGGTCTACTTCAAGCTCTAGGTCATCGTCTAAATCTAGATATAGCTCTATGTCATGGTCAAGGTCATGGTCTAGGTCTATGTCATGGTCATTATATAGGTCTGGGTCATGCTCCAGGTCTTTTTATGTATAGGTCTTGACATGTCTTCATCAAGTCCATTTCTATCCTTGTGATGTAGGGAGGGGGGATGCAAAGAGAAGAATATAGAGAGTTTGAGAGGGGGAGAGGGGAAAAGGGGAAGAAAAAGTGAGTGAGGGATAGGGAGACAAAGAGGAGGGGTGGAGAGTGAGAGAGTTAGAGGAAGGGGAGGGAAAGAAGGAAGGGGGGTTAGATATATGAAAAGAGATAAAGTTGGGGAGAGTGGGGGAGAGAGAGGGAGTGTGATATAGGAAGTGAGAGAGCAAGGGTTATGTGAAAGAGGTAAAGAGATAAGGGGGTAGATATGGATTGTCTTAGACTGTGACAGGGTGGGACATGAATACCAATAAGGGGGGGGTAGAGAGAGAGTTATAGTGATACTAACAACAAGGAGGGAGAGAAAGAGTTGGTAGATTTATAAGAGAAAGAGAGTAGATATAGTGGGAGGAAGGGACAAATGGGAAGAGGAAGGGGGAGAGAGATAGAGAGAGAGAGGATGAAACTTAGAATGGGGGGGGAGAGAGGGGGCATGAGAGAGGGAGGGAGAAGGAAGAGAAATAGATGTATGGAGAGAGAGGTAAAGGGAGAGAGTCGAAGAGGGGGGATATAGAGAGGGATTAAAACATTGATTGCGAATAAATAATATATAATCCACTAAAATATTATTCTTATATTAAAATAAAAAAGCAGAATCAATGTACCATAATCATCATTAATCCATGTGAAATCATTATTAAACCATAGGTGAATGGTCATATCCATAAAATATCATTATAAAATAAGATGTATAGGAATATTTCACTTAGTTATTGTGTGTGGATGGGGTTAAGGGTAGAGTATATATTATGTGTAGGCTTAGATGGAGCTAGAGGGGTCTAGGTGATGGTAGAGAGAGAGAGAGAGAGAGAGAGAGAGAGNGATAGAGAGGGAGGTAGAATGTGAAAGAGATAAAGAGGGGAAGAGAAAGATTGTTAGAGTGAGACTAACAACAAGGCGAGAGAGAGAAATAAAGAGAGAGAGTATAGGGGGAAGGAGGGACAAATGGGAAGAGGGAGGGGAGAGAGACATAGAGAGAGGAGGGGGGAATGAGGGGGGGAGAGAGATATGGGGGGAGGGAGGGAGGGAGGGAAAACAAGGAGGGAAAAGGGAGAGAAATAGATGGATGGAGAGAGAGAGGGAGAGAGTCGAAGAGGGGGATATAGAGAGGGAATGTATGCGAGAGTGTGAGACATGGCAATGCAAGATCTAGGTCATGGTATAAGTCTAGGTCTAGGTATAGGTATAGTTCTAGGTCATGTTCTAAGTCTAGGTCTAGGTCTTGACATGCCTTGCCGGGTCTAGGTCAAGGGAATTTCTTTCCTTACCATGTATTTCCTTGCAATGTACCACTCTTTCTAGAGTTTGATATTGTGGGAGTGAGAAAGAGGAAGAAAAAGAGGGGAGGTAGAAAGTGATCGTGTTATAGTGTGGGAGGGAGAGAGACAAAGAGAGGAATACATAGAGGGGTGATAGAAAGTGTGTAAGTGATAGTTTGGGAGGGAGAGAGAGGTAGAAAAAGAGGGGAGGTAGAGGTAGGTAGACAAAGGATGGAGGTAGAGAGTGAGTGTTTTAGAGTGTGGGAGGGAGAGAGAGGAAGAAATAGAGGGGGGATAGAAAGTGTGTGTGTGTGTGTAGGAGGGAGAGAGAGGAATACATAGAGGGGGATAAAACGTGTGGGAGGGAGAGAGAGGGAAAAAAATAAGGGAGGTAGAGAGAGGAAGAAATATAAGGGGGGTAGAAAGTGTGTGGGGGAGGGAGAGAGAGAAAGTCATAGAAGGGAAGTAGAGAGAGAGTGTGAGTGTGAGAGGGAGAGAGATGAAAATAGAGAAGGGATAGAGAAAGAGTTAAATGTAGGAGAGAGGGGTATATGTAGGATATATAATAGGAGGGGGGAGAGAGAGAGGGGGATGAGGGGGGGAGAGAGAGTGTGTGAGAGTGTGAGAGGGAGTGAGAGAAAGACAAAGAGGAGGGGTAGAGACAGAGAGGGAGGAGTGGGGGTGAGAGGAAGACAAATAAGATGGGTAGAGACAT
>JASDQU010438026.1:82456-103427 GCA_032191745.1 Picea mariana | reverse complement strand
ATATAGGCAAACCAAAAAAACCTTTCTATGTAAACAATTCGCCCAATCAAAATTCCAAACCTCTTAATTTCGCCCATCTGCGAAATTTCACCCCTAAAATCACCTATGGGAATTATATTGTATTGTGTTTCTTTGTGGAAATTTACCATTTGACCATGAAAACATTCCAAATCTCTTCAAGAAAGAATTCAAGCAGTCTTTGAACAGTGAGTTTCGACTCATACATGAGTTATGTCTTTATGTATTGTCGATATCGCAGCGACATGAACTTATAAGGGAAAATTTGGCTACACTCCATGTTTTTTATTCATGGATTCCTCTTGGTTATATATTCGAGTCTCCTCTGCTTGATACTTGACTAAATCGTTTCCCTGGGGCGAAGTACAAAAACTTGGCTCTGCAGTGCTTAACAGAGGTTGCAGAACATACTTCCACCTGGGAAAAATATCCTAGAGGCCTATGCGAATGGCTTAAGTGAATAATAGGCATTTATCCAACTTGGCAGCCTTCTTCACCTCATTCTACAAGTCACACATTCGCATACTTGAAACTACCCCTGAAAATCGAGCATAAAGATACGGTTGACGATGCGCATTTGGTCCTTCAAATGCATAGGAGTTTTGTAGCGTGGTTGATGACTCTGCTCTTATTTTGTGGGATGCTCGAACTGGTAATAAACCAGTTATTATGGTGGAGAAAGCGCATAATGTTGACCTTCATTGTGTTGATTGGAACCCTCATGATGAGAATCTAATCTTGACTGGGTCTACTGATAACTCAGTGCGCATGTTTGATCGCCGACAGCTTACATCTAGTGGAGTTGCCTCACCTGTGAATACATTTGAAGGTCATTCAATTTTCGTTCTTTGTGCGCAGTGGTGTCCAGACAAAGCATCTGTGTTTGGAAGCGCAACAGAGGATAGTTACTTAAATGTGTGGGATTCTGAGAAAGTTAGAAAGAATGTTATTAAGAAAGCATCGCCTTGTTTGTTTCTCTTTCATCTTGCAGGTCCCCAAAGAGCGCACAGATGAATTATATGCATATTTAGATGTGAACCTAAATTCTGAAATCGACAGCACCTAGAGTTTGGAAATGCATAAGCTGTCTCAATTTGCTGCGATGGCATGTTCAGATCGTATCCACCCATTCAACCAGTGATCACAGGTGGAAAAAGAAGAAGACAATGCTCATCAAGCAATTCAATCCAAGATTTGAAAAAAACTTTGTGCATGGGAAAAGCATGATTATGACAGAGAAAGAGCCTTGGCAGAGGAGTAGAGAGAAATCAAATTCAATGGCAAGATAGCCAATTAGCAACACCTTCTCAAATGATGCCAATAAGCATTCGTGAGACTGGCGGTGAAGCAATTTTGTTACAAGGATGACAAAGACACTCATAGTTTTGGTTATCAAACGATCAATACTTATGGAAAATGATTAAGGATGAATGGTTTATGAATATTGTTAAGAAGCCAGCATGTCAAGTCATCATTAAAGATGATCTGAAATTAGCTTAACTTCAACACTTGTTAGCTAATGTTCTTTAGAAGGCATGAGATCCAGATCAAGCAAAGATTCGAGGCAGTCAGTTCCAGATTTGTTAAGAAATATTCTACCAGGTGGCAGATTATCCCACAATTCATGGCATCAAATCAGCAAGTTATATCATCAGTCAAAGACGGTAATCCCATATTTCATGGAAGATAGTTGACAATCCAGATTCGATATAAGCCATTCGATATCTTTTTGAAATCAAATCCCATGATTCAGGGCACCTCTCAGCATTTAAAGGTACAGTTGGCAGCTTTATCGTTCATTGGGGATGGCTCGGATTTATCCAAAGCATGTGGCAGGGGATTCATCAAATGAGGATCATTCCCACTCTAAAAAGATTTAATCAGCATTTCCAAAACAATTCGAGAAACATTACAACTCTGTTTATTATTCTTATGATTTAATTAGATATTTTGCCATAAATTAGGGGCAGTTAGTTTATTATAATTGGTATTTAAGCTGTGATTTGTAATGGGTTTAAGGGAGACCCGAGAGGGGTTCGAATTTGAAGACTTAGCAAGACTCTGTTGTACTTAGACTTTAATAAATACATATCTGAATCTGAGTTGTTTCACTAGAATTTGATCAGACTTCCATCTTCTTTTCATCTCTTATTGTGTTTATGAGTGAATGCATAATTCATCTCTTCTTATGTTCATTTGATAATTGATAGAAGTCTTTGTTTCATTGTGTTGATGAGCAAAGATCGCAGATATCTTTCCTGCTGTAGTTAACCCTTCATATATTGTTTTAGTATGCATGAGTTTGTTGATATGGTAGATTTCTCCATATATTTTCAAAGTTTATAATTATCTGATCATTTCAGTGACGGCCTTATTTGTTAGAATGTGTTTATATGTGTTTTGAGGGAATGAGTATTTGACAGTCATCAATTTGATCCACCTTTCAAGATCTTTTCAATGAATAATTTCTTATGTTACCAAGCTCACTTGAATTACAACCTAGAGTGACTCTTGGAGGGCTAACATGTTTCTCATCCCTTTGGCTTGATGAATGCCCCAACAACTTTCATGAGGATGATGGATGATATCTTGTGGTCTTTCACCAATTATTTTGTGGTGGTGTATTTGGATGACATCCTTTTCTTCAACAATAGTTGGGCGGAACACTTGCAACATGTTCTACACACTCTGTGGCAACACAAGCTATATGAAAATTTGAAAAAATGCTCCTTCGGCATGAACACGGTCCAATACCTAGGCTCCATTGTTGATGAGCATGTGGTGCATGTCAATCCAACCAAGATCCAGGTCATTCATGACTGGTCGACCCTGACAACACTTACTGAGCTTTGGTGCTTCTTAGACCTTGCCAATTTATTTCGTAGGTTCGTGTTGGGATTCTCCCATATTGCATGGGCCCTTATCCAAGTGACTAAGGGTGGTGGCAAGTAAAATTTTGTGTGGGTCCAGTCACAAAAAATAACGTTCGATGATTTGAAGCAACGCTTGTGCTCAACCCCGGTGCTCTCGTTACCCGACCTGCAACAATCTTTTGAGATTGAGACAAATGCTTCAGACTATGTTGTGGGCACATTTGTCACTCAACAAAGACATCCTGTGTCGTATCATAATGAGACACTATCGGATGCTATCAGTAAGTACCCCACTTACGATAAATAAATGTACTCCATTATACAAGCCTGCCACCAGTGGAGGCATTGCACTCTTGAGAAGGAGACAATCATCGTCACTGATCATAAGCATCTGTAGTTCATGTAGACACAAGTCAAATTGCAGAATGACCTCCATCAGAAGTGGTTCATATACTTGCAGCAGTTCCATCTCAACATCAAGTATAAGACAGGGAGCACCAACCACATCGTAGACTACCTCAACCGACCTCCAGTTGCAGAATTAACCACAGTGCTACACTCTTGTGGCCATGAGACCTCCGGATGGCCCCAAATCTATGAGAGAGATCTTGACTTCACCACTACCTACCGTATGTTGGGCACAAACACACATGTCACTAATTTCCATCTTCAAGACGAGTTGTTGTGCCATATGGGCCATCTTTGTGTCCCATCATGCGAGCGAATGAAGCTGATTTGGGAAGCTCACTATAGTCGGGTGGTAGGACACTTTGATGTAGAAAAGACAGTGGTAGTGTTGAAACAACATTTCTAATGGCGAAAACTTCGGTAGGATCTTAGCAAGTATATCAGGTCCTGCACTGCCTACACCATTTCCAAACTAGCCATTAAGAAAAAAACGCATGTACATCCCTCTTCCTACTCCTGACAGACTCTGGGAATCCATCTCGATGGGCTACATGTCGGGCCTTCCTTCAATCAAGCAAGGAAATGATTATGTTTTTGTGGTTATTGATCGATTTTCCAAGATGACGATTCTGGTCACCTGCAAGAAGAGCATCACAATGGAGGCCACTTTCGAGATTTTTTTCGAACGAGTGTGGGTACATTTTGGGATACCAAAACCATCGTCTTAGATCAGGACAACCGATTTCTCAACACCTCTTGGTTGAGCCTCTGGTCACTACTGGACACCAAGCTCACTAAATCCACTACCTTCCACCCCCAGAAGGATGGCCAAACTAAGGTCGTCAACATGATGATCGTGCATATCTTACACATGTACAATTCCAAGCATCCACACACATGGGATGAGAGTTTTCCTTATGTTCAACACAGTTACAACAGAGTCATACATAGCTCAACTGACCATATCCCCTTTCAGGTGGGTTTGGGATTTCAACCATTGGGTCCCATAGATGTTGCACCCACCTTGCATCCACACAAGTAGAATTTTCTCATGCTCAAATGGAAGCCGACAAATCCACTCGATTCATTAAACGAATCTAGAATATCTACCAACAGGTTCATGATATTTTATAGAAGTCCAATGCCAAGTACAAGTAGTGCCATGATCAACATCGGGTGCCACACAATTTTTAGGTGAGATGAAGTTTGGATGCACTTGCAGAAAGAACGCCTTACAATACCCCATCAGAAGCTTCGTCCACTCCACTATGGAACTTACACAACCACCAAGGATGTGGGTGACAATGCTTTTGAGCTCAACATTCCCTGCTTTCTTGGCTTGCACCCAGTGTTTAATGTGGACCTCCTTTGACCATACTTTCCACCATTATTGGATACCTTAGAGGTAGCATAATAGTTGACATCGAAATAGCTCAACCCTGACTGCATGGAACAAGAATCCACTGATCAACTTGTGGACACACAGGTCAAGGGAACTTTCCAAGAGAGGCTTCAACTTTATCGTGTTGTCAAAGTGAGGCAGCTCCTACACCAAGGCAAGTGGCTCACCCAGGGCCAAATTCAACAAAACTTTCCTCATCTAATGGGGGAACTCAACGCAATTGAAACCATTTCTTCCTAAGGGGGGAGGATTGATCCAGGTGGATATCGGTGGCCACCCACCTATTCCAATTGTCTCACATACAGTTTTCAACTTAGCAGTTTCACTTTTCATCTTGGCAGTTTGTTTCTAGCTTTTCGGGTACTAAAATTCCAAGGTCGTTTTGAGGCCCTAAACAACATTTTTTGGGCTCTCCACAGTCACATTGTAGACAAAGTCACAGTGTTATGTAAACATGTGTATTCCTTGGATAGACCTTTCCAACGGGCTATTATGCACCTAAAACGAAGATCATATGCAAAAGCTATGACCCCGAGAAGTTGATGTACCAACTTACCCCATCGGGGCCCACATGAATTTTGGCGCTTCATCTCCTAGTGTTATGTTTTTGGATGTCTAGGGTTTTCTCATTACTTCTTAATGCTAAAAATTTCTGGAGGCCTCATTGTAATGTGCTTATACAAATGCGCGTAGCTGCCACATCTCTTCTTAGAGATTAACTACCACCATTTGAGCAATATTATTTCATTATGCATTTCAAAATTTCAACATATTTCTTTATTGAATAGAAGTCAAGTTTCATTGTATCTATGTTATTGTTCATTGCATCTATGTGTTAATATTATAGATCTATGTTTCATTTCATTCTACTCATAAATATGGATCAATTGGCTTCTCTTCTAGTGCGCATTAGTTGAGCTATGTAGAGTATATCATGTGTAAATTATCATTCATTCATTTGGTTAATACAATTATTATTCTCTTCTCTCCAATTTTTCTCTCGTATTCTCTATTTTGCAAGTTGTGTTCATTCTTATGCTAGTTGGATCTCTTGTGTAGGTATTCACCACATTCTACATGGTATCAGAGCCCACATGCCACTAGGAAGAAGGCGCACCAACATTGTTTATTTGTAGGAACTAAATATTGAAGAATGCAGGATTAATGGAATCTTCATCATATGTCATGCTAACATCGTACAACTACTTTGAATGGAACAAAAATATGAATATTTTTCTCTGAAGTAGAGGATTGTACATGTTAAACATGGCTATAGAAACAAAACCCACATCAGTCATTGAAAAATACAAATACCTCAATAGAATGGATGAGGCTTACATAGCCCTCTACATGCACACATCCCTTGAGTTGTTGTTTCATGTATCTTCTTGCAAAGATCCAAACAAGATATAGACCACCATGGAAGGAAACTTTGGAAAACAAGATGAGATGAGAGGCCACATGCTTGAGGTGGAATTACTTCCATATATTCAAAAATATTCGAAAACATCCAAGATTTCTTCACAGGGTACAAGGATTTGTTGTTGCAAATCAAGGCTTGTAGGGTTGATAAATCAAAGGAGGAAAAGTGAATGGTTCTCACCACTTTTTCAAAACTTGGTCTAGATTATTCACTTTGTGTTTCTACTTTCCACACTCAGAGGTTGACTGTTGGAGCATCGTGTACTATGCCCTCTTTGGAGACCTTCATTGAGGCCTTGATTCAGGAGAAAGACAAACTCATCAATATGGGTGTAATAAAAAAACTCCAAAGCGCATGCACTTGTTGCACATGATGGAAACAATTCTCAACATCAGAAATATAAAAAGAAAGTAAAAGAAAAGGCACATGCAGAACAAAAGAAGGAAGGGTACTCCAAACCCTTCAATGACTCCTTAGGATCCAAAAGTGGAAAAGGGAAGAAAGGATAGAAGTGTACCTATTACAATACAGGATTCCATTGAGAACCTGCATGAATGAAGAATCAAATATACCTTATGACTCAAATTATTCAAAAGAAAAACCTTGGGGATCAAATTCCTGAGGGTTCCAAGAAGAATCCAAAATATCATGGTCCCAAAGGTAATCATCATGCATTATTTGATTTTCACTCTTCACCTTATGCTTGGATCATGGATTTAAGTGCATCCTGCCAAATGGATGCCACACAAGATATCTTATCTTCTTTGACTGCATGCAATGGTCCATCTATCCTCATGGGAGATGACTCTCCAATTGAGGTCACTGAAAAAGGGAGAGTAGAACTAGATCATGGAATTTTTTGCTGGATTACTGAGAGGGGGGGTGAATCAGTAAGAGAGAAATTTAATCCTTTTTCACCATAAAATGCAAGTGTTATATCAATGTAGCATTATTATCCAACATTTGAAGAGTAAATACACAATGAACAAATGAGCAATTACACACATACACAATACACCAGTGTTTTGTGTGGAAACCTAAAGCAGGAGAAAACCACATAATGTTTTTTCTTATATGTCTTTAAGAATTACATTCATTGTAAGCACCAACTTCCTTTATTTTCCAGCTGCAACTAGAAGGAGGCTCCAATCCCCTATTTTCTCAGGCTACAATCTGAGGGAAGCTCCAACTCCCCAATTATCTGACTACAACTAGAAGGAGGCTACAACCCCCTATGTTCTCTGGATACAACCAGAAGGTGGCTACAACCACCTTTCCTTGCCCTGTCCAACCACCCCGACGTAGAAGTATAATGATGGAACCACTGTCACACTATACTATCACTGTGAGATATACTGTTGTAAACCTGCACCAATCAACTTGTAATCAACCTATAAGAACATGTACCATTAAGTTGAACCATGCATCAAACATGCATGATATTGTACCTCAACCTGTAATCAACATGTACCATAAACAAGTGCACCAGCCATGCACCAAAATGTACCAAACAACCTATAATCAACCTATAGCATAAACAAATGCATCAACCATGCACCAACCTGTACCAAACAACTTGTAATCAGCTTGTACCATAAAAAAGTGCATCAACCATGCACCAACCTATACCTCAACCTGTACCATAAACAAGTGCATCAAACATGCACCAACCTGTACCTCAACATGTACCATCAACGAGTGCATCAACCATGCACCAATTATGTACCAATCATGCATCAAATACACATAAACTATGACTCATCAAGATGTACCAACATCATCAACTATACACCTCATGTATGTGCCAACTCATCAACTACTTGTCTCAACCATGTACCCAACATGTACCTCAACCAAAATCCCTCATCAATTTCATCATCCAAATCTTATTTGTAACTCTGTAATAGACTTGGTGTATATGATCACATACCTGCAAACCATCTTTAACTTTAACAACAAGAGACTAGCATTTTCATCAAACTTTACTTTAGTCTCACATGACTAGTTTTGGATTAGTCAACAACCCTAACTTGAAATAAACATAACTATGTACCTGTAATGAATAAAGATCTTAAAATAGTATACAATGTTATTCAGTGTGTTTTATGCAATTTCTCTAGGTTTCATTTCTTGGAACCTCTCAAAAAAGGAGTTATGGCAAAAATGACATACTTTGTTGAATTCTGGCTTATTCTAGAGAGCGAACTTGTACAGTGTTCCCCACATGGAATATTTGTTTTATGGATCTGAAAATTGTGCATAGAATACTATAGAATGTACTATAACCAAAACATTTTGTCTTACTAAATTTGGATCTGTTATGAATAAGTTATGACGTTTTTACCCGAAACACATGTTTTAGACTAGTTTCAGGACTCCTCAAAAACCCTATTTTCCACGGAGTGTAACTCCAAAAATACAACGACCCACAAGATGAAATGTGTACCACAGTTACTTGGATATGTTTCCTCAACTGCCTCCCAATTTCATGGTCTAAATCATTCTTGAACAAACATTATTGTGAAAATGGTGAGATGACCTGTAAATAACATACCTTAGAAAGCATCATCAAAAGAATTTATCCTCCCTTGAATTTCGGCCTTCTTTACTTCACCTTCCCTCTGAAATTCAGCTTAGATATCCTTTGGTTACCTCAGTCACTTGTAGATATTCAATATGCTCAAGTGTGTTTAAAATGAGAGAGCCTTGCCTCTTGTTTATACTTTCATGTAGCTTCCTCAAGGGGTTACCTTTTAACCATCTTAACCCACTTTCCTTATTTTAGGGTTAACCCACTTCTAACCACTTGTCAACATAGTAATTTCTCCATTAAAATTATTATTTATACTTTATTTTGTATTCAATTTGATTTATAGTACACTCATCACTTCACTTTATTATTTACCTTCTAAAATCTCTTGAACCACTTTGACTACTTTGACCTTTTTGGGCTTCTAGATGGCTCACGGGGGTTCTCCAACTTCACATGGCCATAACTCTCTAACCGTGAGAAGTTATGTGACATTCCACATACCAATGGAAATGGAATGACATGTAATATCCATATAGAATATTCCTACCTGCAAATATATCAAAACCCATACCATTATCCATCAAACAAACTTGGGTCCATTACGCAAACCTGGGTTCTCCAACTTGTCATGGCCATAACTCTCTATCCGTGAGGAGTTATGTGACGTTCCAAATACCACTGGAAATGGAATGACATGTAATATCCATATAGAATAGTCTTACCTTCAAATATATTAAAACTCATATCGTTATACATAAAAAAAAACTTGGTTCCATTACCCAAACCTTTGTGCTACCAGAATTCGCTACCGGACTTTCTCCAAGGGTTGACATCAATCATTAAGGGTTGAAATCAATCTACAATATCACTCTCCAATAGTTGACATCAAGGAAAACCAATAATCCATACTAATTGTCCATCAACCTAAGCCAACTGGCTGACAGTCTCCCCCTTTGGCATTGATGGCAACACCAACATTGATGGAAACACTTAGTCATGATAAAATTCATGCTTATACTCCTCATCAATGTTTCTATCTCTCCCCCTTTGACATCAATGTAAAAGGGTATCTCCCTTTGGAGCTGCTCCCCCTAACTGAACTCTCCTCGGAGCTTCTCCCCCTATCTACATGCCTTTGTGCTCTCTCTCCAAGCATTTCTATCTTGCATCTGATAAATCTCTCCCCCTTTGTCATTAATGGAAAATGTATCTTTCCATTTGGGGTTGCTCCCCCTAACTAAACTGTCCTTGGGGATAGTTCCCCTGAATGAAATCTTTCTAAAACTAATCTCCCAACCTGAATTGTCCTCTTTATGGTGCTTCCTCGTGTAAATATAAGACATATAATATAAACATTCAAAATCATTCATTTTGGAGTAGATATTACTCCGAGTCTCTGGCGACGATACTCAAAGGCTTCCCGTGGAAGCGGTTTTGTAAATATGTCTTCCACTTTTTCTGTTTTGCCCACATCTTTAACTCTGATGTTCTTCTTTGGAACATGTTCCCATAGAAAGTGATACTTGATTGGAATATGTTTCATTTTGGAGTGCATCACCTGGTTCTTTGATATATTGATGGCACTTGTATTATCACAATAGATTGGAATGGGTTCATCATACTCAACCTGTATATTTGTCAGAGTTTTTTTCATCCATAGAACCTGTGTACAACATGTTGTTGTTGTAATATACTCTGCCTCGGCTGTAGATAAGGATATTGATGATTGTTTCTTGCTTAATCATGATACTAAACACTCACCCAAGTGGAAAGTTGCTCCATTGGTGCTTCGTCGGTCATCAATGCAACCTGCCCAATCTGTATCTGTGTAGGCAATAAGTGATAGATCCTTTCCTTTTGGATACCATAATCCAAACTCTTATGTTCCTTTGAGATATCTGAAAATACTTTTCAGTGCTAATACATGTGATTCCTTTGGTGCTGCTTGAAATCGTGCCACCTGTCCAACTTCCTACATTACATATGGTTTGGATTTTTTCACATATAGTAAGCTACCAATCATTGCCCTGTATTGCCTCTGGTCTGTAGACTTTGAATCATCATCTTTGCTCAACTTGTAACTGGTTTTCATAAGAGTGGTAACTAGTTTGCAATCTTCCATTCCGAACCTCTTTAGCATTTCTCTGATATAATTAGTTTGAGAAATAAAAATTCCTTGGTTTCTTTGACATATTTGAAGACCTAGAAAGAAGGATAGTTCTCCAAGTAATGACATTTCAAATTCATTCTGCATATCCTTTGAATATTTCTGGCTTAACCTGTCATTAGTACCTCCAAAAACAATATCATCAACATAGATTTCAATTAATAAAATACTACCTTGAGTTACCTTGATGTAGAGGTTTTTGTATGCGCTTCATTTCCATAGTTCGTAGGGAGTTTGGTCATTGTTTTTTCTGATAATTACTCTGTTTTGAATGTGAACTATTGTATGCACTGCATGTGTCCAAAAAATATCTGTCAATTTGGAATCCATCAGCATTGTTCGAGCCATTTCCTGTGTAATTATCATCTATTATGATAATGTTCCTTTGTCTCTAAACCACTCTCTGAACCAATCTATGAATCCATGCTCTCGTCCACTGTCATATATCTGTCCAAGCCTACTAAGTATTCTTACAAATCCATCTCTCTCCATACTGTCCAAGACTCTACTTGCGCAACTGTCTATAATGCTGACCCATTTATCACTATACTATCATGAAGTCTTGATTAATCTATCAAACTATACTTTTGCGAACTGACTGCTCTATATATGTCTTCTCAAACTCTGCAAGCTTCTCAAAGGATGGTTCTTTGGTCTGTCACAACTATCGCATAAACTCCCCCTGTCTAATATTCATATTACCTGGGAGTCTCTAATCCGGATGGCTTAGAACAATTCCTGCTCTAATGTGTATTCATCATCATCTTCATTGGTATATTCATCATCATATTCATTGGTAGATTCATCATCTCTCTAAGATATGAATTCTTTCTTTCTGTTCTTGGATTCATATTTCACTACAATTCTTGAAAGTACAATCTTTTGAACTTGTTCCTTATTTACCTGTCCTTCTTTTCTTTCAGTTATTTTCCAAACCTTTCTGTATCTGACATCTTTCTTTTTCTTTGTAGAATTTTCTTCATCTCGTTTTATTGCCAATCTTGTGATCTCTGGGACCTGGTCTTTGTTCACATGTTTTTCATGTTTTCTTATCCACACTTTCTTACATCTGATATCAGTGTTCTCTTTCATGGAAGTATCGATCATGCTTCTACAATCACTAGCTATGTGTCCATAGTTATGAAATTTGTAACATTCAATGTTACGTGGGGACATATAGGAATTTCTTGCTTGAACATTTATTTTATAATCCTTGCAATATGCAACCTTATGTCCAAAGTTAGTACAATAAAAACAATGACCATAAAATAAATTTGCATACCTAGGAGTGAATGATCTTCTTTGTGGCGCAGTCCTTCTGAATTTTTGCCTTGACTGATCATGATCATGATTGAAGCTTCTTTGTGGCTTGAACATGGATGGTCTTCTTGAAGATGTATCTTCAATAGTTTTCTTAGATTCCGATTGACCATGATTCCTTCCTTTGAGTACTTCTGCATAACTCTTTCTATTTTCTTCATTCTTCTTTTCTAGCAACCTAGAGTGCTTATCTTCATTCTCTATAACTGATGTGGATGTTTCTGTCTCTTCAACGTTCTTGTTGAGCTTGACGATTTTATTTCTCAATGTGACAAATTCTTCTTCAAGATTCTCAACCTCTTCTTATTTCTTTATTATCTGAGACTTCATGAATTCTTATGTTCTTTTCGCTTCTTCAAGCAGAGTTTTTAATGTGATTATTTCTTATCCAAGTCCTTTCTCTTCTTGACCAAACTCTGCCTCAAGCTAGTTTATATCGTTAGTTCTTTCCTTAAGATGATCTGTCAATATCTTCTCTCTCATTTATGCTTCTTCATTCTGTTCTTCTATGTTGGCTTCCAAATAATGCTTTTGATATTCAAGATTTTCTTCGATATTTATAGCTTCTTCTAGTTGACTTCTTAATTTCTCGATGACCTGTTGGGCTTCTTAAAAAATGTGAACACTTTACTTTTGTTTCATCGATTCTTTCTTGAGTGACTTGTTTTCTTCTCTTAGTTCATCTAAATAACTAATCAATTATGCTTCATAATTTTCTTCCTTTTCAATTAGTTTTTCTGTCTCATTTCCTTCATGGCATTTTATTTCAAGATGTCCATGTTTTCACAATTAAAACAAAACAACATACCTCTGGTGATTATGTACTCTTGATCTTTTAAATCTGTTTGACATGGTGAACATAATTCTTCTTGATCTGTATCTGCATATTATATGGCATTTTCTGAATCTACGATGGGTGAAGAATATATGTCATGTAACTTATTCCAAAGTTCTTTGGCTGATGAATATTACCAACCTTTTCTCTTACAGGATTAGGTAATCCTTCCCAGATGAAATCCATTGCTATTTTTTTATTCTTCTTCAATTCCTTCTTGGTTGTAGTCTTTTCCCTTTTTGAACTATCATATCCTATAACACTTGATAGCCAAATATAATGTCCATGTGCCTGTAAAGTTACTTTTGTCCTTCTACTCCACATCTCATACTTAAAACCATTCTGACCATTAAACATTGGTACTCCATTCTCATAATAATCCATGATCTCCTTCCAGTGGTTAAACTGTTTCCTAAAGGAACCAACTTTGTTTCCAATTGTTGNNNGAATCATTAATAGAGCAATTTAATCATTTTTCAAGATAAAATATAAGTGTTATATGAATGTAGAATTATCATCCAATAGTTGTAGAGTAAATAAAAAATGAACAAATGAGAAATCACACACCTACACAGTACACCAATGTTTTACGTGGAAACCCAAAGCGAGAGAAAACCAGGGAATGATTTTTCTTCTATGTATTTAAGAATTACATTCATTGGAAGCACCAACTTCCTTTGTTTTCTAACTGCAACTGGAAGGAGGCTCCAACCCCGTAGCTTCTCAGGCTACAACCTAAGGGAATCTCCAACTCCCCAATTCTCTGGCTATAACTAGAAGGAGGCTACAATACCCTATGTTCTTTGGCTACAACCGAAAGGTGGCTACAACCACCTTTGCTTGCCCCGTCGAACTGCCTGATGTAGAAGTAGAATGATGGAACCAGTTTCACACTATTATTGTGAGATATATTGTTGTAAACCTACACCAATCAACCTATAATCAAATTGTAAAAACCTGTACCAATAACCTGAACCATGCATCAACATGTACCTCAACCTATAATCGACCTGTACCATAAACAAGTGCATCAACCATGCACCAGCTTGTACCAAATAACCTGTAATCAACTTGTACCATAAACAATTGCATCAACCATGAACCAACCTATACCAAACAACCTGTAATCAAATTGTACCATAAACAATTGCATCAACCATGCACCAACTTGTACCTCAACATGTAATCTGCTTGTACCATAAACAAGTGCATCAACCATGCACCAACATGTACCTCAACATGTACCATCAACGAGTGCATCAACCATGCACCAAATATGTACCAATCATGCATCAAATACACATAAACTATGACTAATCAAGATGTACCAACATCATCAACTATACACCTCATGTNCATCCAAATCTGATTTGTAACTATGTAATAGACCTGGTGTATATGATCACATACCTACAAACCTTCCTTAACTTTAACAACAAGAGACTAGCATTTTCATCAAACTTTACTTTAGTCTCACATGACTAGTTTTGGATTAGTCAACAACCGTAACTTGAAATAAACATAACTATGTACCTGTAATGAATAAAGATTTGAAATTAGTACACAATATTCTTCAATGTGTTTTATGCAATTCCTCCAAGTGTCACTACTTGGAACCTCTCAAAAAAGGATTTATAGAAAAAATGGCATACCTTGTTGAATTTTGTCTTATTATAGAGAGAGAAATTGTAGAGCGTTCCCCGCACAGAATATTTTTTGTATGCATTTGAAAATTGTACACAGAATACTACAGACTGTAATCTAACCAACACATTTGGTCTTACTAAATTTGGATCTATTATGAAGAATTTATGACGTTTTTACCTGAAACACATGTTTTAGACTAGTTTTAGGACTAGCCACAAACCCTATTTTCCATGGAGTGTAACTCCAAAAATACAACGACCCACAAGCTGAAATTTGTACCACAACTACTTGGATATGTTTCCTCAACGACCTCCCAATTTCACAGTCTGAATCATTCTAGAAAAAAATTTATTGCAAAAATGGTGATATGACCTATAAATAACATACCTTAGAAAGCATCATCAAAAGAATTTATCCTCCCTTGAATTTCGACCATCTTTACTTCACCTTCCCTCTGAAATTCGGCTTAGATATCCTTTGGTTACCTCATTCAATTGTGTATATTCAATATGCTCAAGTGTGTTTAAAATGGGAGAGCCTTGCCTCTTATATATACTTTCATGTAGCTTCCTCAAGGGGTTACCTTTTAACCATCTTAACCATCTTTCCTTATTTTAGGGTTAACCCACTTCTAACCACTTGTCAACTTAGTAATTTATCCATTAACTTTATTATTTAAACAATTTATTTTGTATTAACTTTGACTTATACTACACTCATCACTTCACTTTATTATTTACCTTCTAAAATCTCTTAAATCACTTTGACTACTTTGACCTTTTGGGGCCTCTAGATGACTCATGGGGGTTCTCCAACTGCACATGGCCATAACTCTCTAATCGTGAGGAGTTATGTGACGTTCCACATACCACTGGAAATGGAATGACATGTACTATCCATATAGAATATTCTTACCTGCAAATATATCAAAACTCATACCATTATCCATCAAACAAACTGAGGTCCATTACCCAAACCTAAGTTCTCCAACTTCTCATGGTCATAACTCTCTAACCGTGAGGAGTTATGTGACATTCTACATACCACTGGAAATGGAATGAAATTTACTATCCATATAGAATAGTATTACCTTCAAATATATTAAAACTCATACCATTATACACCAAACAAACTTGGGTCCATTACCCAAACCTTTTTGCTACCGGAATTTGCTACCGAACTTTATCCAAGGGTTGAAATCAATCTACAATATCACTCTCCAATGGTTGACATAATTGACAACCAACAATCCATACCAAATTTCCATCAACCTAAGCCAATTGTTTGACAGTTTTGAGAACATTCTACATGTTCCAAAACTTTCTGTGAATCTTCTCTTAGTGTATCAGATTACATACTCAAGCTCAGGAAAAAAAGTGGAGTTTACACCATACTATGTGTCCATATTCGACATGAAATCCAATTCCAAGGTTTCTATCGGGGAGGTAAATCATCAATCACAGTTATGCAATTTTTCTAAGTTTATTGAAACTGATTCCTTTGTACTACTTACACATGCTGATGACAGTAGTAGATTATGACACGAGAGGTTTGATCACCTAAATTTAAGTACATGCAACAACTTAGTAAGAAATGGATGGTTACCGGATTACCTGATATCCATTTTTTCGAAGGGGTTTTTGAAGGATGGATCATTGGCAAGCACCCTCAAGAGAAGTTTGAGAAGGGGAAGGCTCATAAGGCCTCCTCTCCATTGGATCTAATTCACAATGATATCATGGGTCCATTCTCACATCCATCGATCGTTAAGCCATGGTATGTGCTTAAATTTTTGGATGATTACTCATGTTATACTTGGGTGTTTTTTCTCAGATAGAAGTTAGAGGTCTTTGAGAACCTCAAAGATTTCAAAGCACTTGTTGAGACTCAATCAGGGAGAAAGATAAAATCCCTCTGTACAGATAAGGGGGGGGAGTACATAAAAAAATATGTTCAAAGTATTTGTCTTGAGGTTGGGATACAGTTGCAGCACATAGTACCATATACTCCGCAGCAGAATGGGTTTGTTGAGCAGAAAAAAAGATCTATCAAGGATATGTCCTATTGCATGTTGTATCCAAGATCACTTCCTCAAAATCTTTGGGATGAGGCACTTAACTATTATAAATACATCCATAACAGATCCCCCCATAGATCTGTCAAGGATCGGACTACTTTCAAGGCTTGGACCGGAAACAAACCAGAAGTCACCCACTTTTGTGTCTTTGTCTCATGTGCATGGGCCTAGATTCTTTATGAAAAGAGGAAAGCATTATATCCACAGAGTACTGCATGTATCTTTATTGGATATCCATATGGTGTGAAGGGATATAGACTTATTGATGCCTCTAGAGACCAACTTATCATTTAGTGCAATGTTCAATTCAAGGAAAGTATCTTGCATGCTCCACATGAGACACATGCATATGATTTTTTCCTTCCACCAGTTTGAGATGATGAATCTACACATTCAAACTCTACTTCAAATCTAAGTTCCAATACAGATTCATAGGATTCATAACATGTAGATGCACAATCAGTATATGTATACGAGGAGCTTGTGCAGAGGCCCAAGTGGGCACAAAACACTCTTCAGGATGTAGGAGATCTTTTTGGGGATCCATCCTATCTCAGGAGGACTCTATCTCATTTCAAGGATCCTCCTCCTGTACTTAAAACCACTGAGCCCATGTTTCCTATGGAATATTATGTGGCTCGATATTTAGACTCATAGACCTATGGTGAGGCTGCGGGGAATCCCTTTTGGGAAACAACCATGTAGGAGGAGTACAACTCCCTCCTCAAGAACCAAACTTGGGATCTGGTTCTGCTTCCTTCATGAAGGAATCTTGTCAGATGTAGATGGGTCTACAGGACCAAGAGTGGAGTGGATGGATAGGTTAACAGATACAAGACACGACTATTTTCCAAAGGTTTTCATCAGGTTCATGACATAGACTATGATGAGACATTCACTACAACAGTGAATATGGATTCCATTCATTCGGCCCTTGCTATTGTTACAACCAGAGGATGGGAAGTCCATGAGATGGATGTGAATAATGCATTTCTTCACGGAGATCTCTCACAAGATATTTACATGAAGAAGCCACCTGGATTCATATAGGATTCATCTTTGGTTTGCAGGCTCAAGAAGTCTCTCTATGGCCTCAAGTAGGCACCTAGAGCATGGTGTGCCAATATGGACTCCTACCTGTTTTCCCAGAATTCTGTGAGATGCAAATCTGATCCAAATGTCTACATGTTTAAGACTATTGATCCACTTCTGATTCTAGTTCTTTATGTGGATGATATTTTTATCACTGGCTCCTCGACTTCATCGATTTCTTCGATGAACCATATTTTGCATGACAAGTTCTTGATGACACAGATGAGTCCACTCCATTACTTCCTTGGTCTTGATATTAGTCAATATTCTTTAGGCATCAAGCTATCTCAAGCCAAGTATGCTCGGGATCTCATGGAGAGATTTCACATGATAGACTGCAAGTCTTCCCCTACACCCTTCCTATCTGGTGTAAGATTTGAGGATGGTGGGGACACTCCACTGGTTGACAACACTCTCTACAGACAACTCATGGGGAGTTTGTTGTATCTCTCCCACACCTGACTAGACCTATCATGTGCAGTGGGAGCAGTGTCCATTTACATGCAGGAGCCACATGAGCTACACTGGAAGGTTGCAAAATGTATCCTTTGGTACATTTATGGCACCATCAACTATGGGATTAATTATGCACCATGATCTACATTGGATCTCATAGGCTTCACAAATTCTGACTAGGTAGGCGGAAACACTGATCAAAAGTCCACATCTAGATACACTCTTAGTTTGGGTTCAGGGTCTATCTGTTGGTCAAGCAAGAAGCAATCTTCTATTTCTCTATCTTCAGTTGAGGTCGAGTACAAAGGAGTAGTTAAGATCACCATCCATGCATTATGGCTACACAAATTCCTTACCGAGTTGAGCATCCTGTTCCACATATTGACTATCATTTGGTGTGACAACTAGAGTACTCTTAAGTTTTGCAAAGACCCAGTGCAACAGAAATGGACAAAGCATATTGATATCCATATACACTACATCAAATATCTAGTCCATGAGAGGATCATCGACCTACAATTTTTTCCTTCCTTTAAACAAACTGCTGACATATTCACGAAGACCTTCATTGAGAAAAATTTTCACTCTCTGCACGATCTCCTTGGAGTGAAGGACACAGTTGCTTAGCGACTATATTTTCTTCTTTTGATGCATTGTACCTTGAGGGGGTGGGGGAGGGGGGTGGGGGGGGGGTTCCCATGAGGTTTCCCTCTTTCCTCACTTTATTTTCAGTGTTCATTAGTTGCATTGTTCATGGGTACTTGACATGGCCTTAGTTGTCGGGACCCATTCTTCAATACCCCATAGTAGTGTTCAGAAGGGGTGTTGGAAATATTACACACACCTATGATATTTTTCCTTATTTTCCTATGTTTATTAGTCATTATTGAGGGTCTCCTATTTTTTAGGAACCTCTCCTACATTCTAGGAGAATATTCTCTCTAGTTTAGAGTTAGTTACACTTACTTGCACTTAGTTACACTAGTGGAAATCACTCATGCATGGAAAACTCGGTTTTATCACCAGCAATCACATGTGTTTCTCTCACTTCCACACATGTGACTCAATTAACTGAAGATTACATGACTAGTTAACTAGGACTAGGTGGCAGTTAACTCTGGTAATAGCTTGTGTGTGTCCAGATCTCTCTAGACCACTACTATGGTGCATTGGATTCTCTTAGAGTGCACATTCGTTGATATATATAGATTATATCATGTGTAAATTATCATTCATTCATTTGGTTAATACAATTGTTATTCTCTTCTCTCCAATTTTTCTCTTGTCTTCTCTATTTTGCTAGTTGTTGATCTAAAAATGAAGAAGACTTGTATTCTTGAAAATATTTGCAAGTAAAATTTATGTGTTAAAATGCAAATGGATCAACTTTGCAACACAACTTTAATAGGATTTACTCATTCAAGATGCATATAAACATCAGCATAATCAATGAACAGAAAACACATAACATAGCAAATGATAAAGGAGTTCACCCCTCTCTTGGGCTACATCTCCTGGTCCAGCTTCCAATGGATCATCTGTATTATTTTCTCAAAGTGATTAAAAAATGTGCTTTACAAGGCTCAAAATTCCAAATAGACTGCTCCAATGGCTTCAGAACGTCCAAAAACCCCTAGTTGGGATTTTTCGGCACCTCGTTAGGCCAAAAATTGAAGAAGATAGGCTTCCTGGAAGTCCCCCCTTCAAGCTTGTTGTCTCTGCATCTACAAAACGCACCCTTGTTGGCTCAACCTATCCCACACGCATATTTAAGCATAAAAACTTAGTACCAGATGCAACCGCGTGAACCGTGCAAACTGTAGGACAGTTACGGGTGCACCTAGCCCCTAACCGTCAAGGGCAAGGTCGTATGACCCATGCGACCGTGCGCTAGCATTAACATAAACTCCCGTTTCATAAGGCAATGGTCAAAGGCCAAATGGCGGGTCGTTTATATAACCGTTGGAACAAACAAAACCACACGCGCGGCCATATGGTATAGCTTCGGGTCATATGTAATACAACGTGCGACCAAGGACTGGGGCTAAGCCCCGGCCCGGTCGCGCCCCAAACTACATGCACATACAAACTTTTAAATTTATTCCACCATATATATTACAAGGAACAACTAGTGGTGCACTGGTTGGTGGCTCTTGGCCAAGTCTTTACCCCCTTCCCGAAGGCCGCGGGGTCGACTTCGGCCAACGACATAAATTTTAAACCAATAAATGTATGACACGTGGCGACCATTGACTGGGCCACGTGTCGTCATCCCGTTCGCTGACAAACATGCCAGGTCACATGCCAACTGTCTGAATAATTGTCTGCCATGTGTTGTACAACCTGCCATGTGTCGTACGGCCTACCATGTCAGCGTTCGTACGGACTGTACGGACGGTACAGTCAATAACCCTTTTTTTTGCCTGTTTGTAAATTTGAACAGAACATGATATCTCTCGCTCCCAATGTCTGTTTGAACCCAAATGAGTTGCGTTGGGTTCGTAACGACGAGGCCTATGCTCTTGTTCGATTTGAAGCGATTTCAAGCACTTTTAATTTTTGAGCAAAATTTGATCCCCTGATCACACCTCCCCATTGGAAAGCTTTTGGACCTCCAAAAGACTATTTTCAGTCTATTTGAAGATGAGGGTATAGTTCCCTCACTCTTCCAACCTCAATCCACTTGGCTTTGCTTGGATTTGTTCCTTTAAGACCAACTC
>JASDQU010438026.1:57768-79261 GCA_032191745.1 Picea mariana | reverse complement strand
AACAACCCTTATGTGAAAAAGTTCAATTCTCTCTTTTTCTTGTCGAGTTACATTGAGATTATTGTTACTTGAAGAACTAGTACTTGCAATAGAACCATTACCTTGATAACCCATGGTTGTGATCTTTGTTTCATCACCCGAATCAGAACCTAAATCATGTTGTACGGTTGCAACAATCTTTGACTTCCCTTTGTTGCCAAACTTTTTGGGTCTTCTTTCAGGATGAAGTTTCCAACAATGGTCTTCATCATGGCCATCTTTTGAACAATGTTTGCATGTGAATTTTTCTCCCTCTTTCTTAAAAACAACATTCTTTTTGTCATTTCCCTTGAACTTCCTATTTCCTTTGTCTCCATGGCTGAAAGGCTTCTTGTTACCCTCATGAGTTTCGTTCCTTCCTCTTGCTTCCAAATGAGTGGCCTAAACACAAACTTCATCTAGATTTGAAGGATTATCATGAGTATAGTATGTCTCAAATAACTATGTAAAGCTCCAATATATTTGAGTAAAGTTTCTTGAGAAGACAAATCTACTCCCAAAACCAAAGCTCTTCTCCTAAATTTTTGAGTAAAGCTTTGCACATTCTGTCATTTAGCTTGTCTAAAATTTTGCCAATCCATAGTAGCCTTTTGCATATATGCCAAAGGGTAAAATTGTCTTTTAATTGCAACAATAAAATCATTCCAAAAGGTTAAAATTTTACCATGTTTCTTCATGTCCTCCTGAGTCTTGGATTCCCACCAAATGAGTGCTGCACTATCCAATCTTAAAGAAGCAAGCTGAATTTTGGTTTCATCATCTTGAATTTTTTGTATCCTACAATATACCTCAATCTGACGAATCCAATTATCTAATTTCTTAGCATTAACTTCTCCATTGTACATTGGAAATTCAAATTTAATATCAAACTTTAACGAAGGAATTTGTGAAGGAGTTTTACCATGTCCCCTTGGAGAGTTCGGAAGAGGTCTTGAATTGGTAGAAGAAGAAGAAGAAGAAGAAGATGGAGGAGAGGGTGGTGGAGAAGCACCATTCCCTCCATTTCCATTTGGAGTTTTATCACCACTGTTTCCCTTGTGCTTTGAAGGGTTGGAGCCTTCACCTTGCAACCTTGCATTCCTTTCCATCAAGATCTTCATCATCTCTCTCATTTCCATGATAGCCTTTCTGAGATCTTCATCTTCTACAGGAACATGTTCATGACTCTCTTCATGAGCCATACTTGGTGAATGCCTCCTTGAAACTTGCGGTGATGGTATATGCTTCCTCCTTGAAGGATGAGAACTTGGCTCTACAAGTTGACCTTCTCCTCTTGTGAGTTTCAACCTTGTGAGCATCAGAAAACAAAACACTTGCAAATAATCAAGTCTTCAAAAACCTATGCTCTGATACCAGCTTGATCTAAAAATGAAGAAGACTTGTATTCTTGAAAATATTTGCAAGTAAAATTTATGTGTTAAAATGCAAATGGATCAACTTTGCAACACAACTTTAATAGGATTTACTCATTCAAGATGCACATAAACAACAACATAATCAATGAACAGAAAACACATAACACAACAAATGATAAAGGAGTTCACCCCTCTCTTGGGCTACATCTCCTGGTCCAGCTTCCAATGGATCATTTGTATTATTTGCTCAAAGTGCTCAAAAATGTGCTTTACAATGCTCAAAATTCCAAATAGACTGCTCCAATGGGTTCAGAATGTCCAAAAACCCCTAGTTGGTCTTTTTCGGCACCTCGTTAGGCCAAAAATTGAAGAAGATAGGCTTCCTGGAAGTCCCCCCTTCAAGCTTGCTGTCTCTGCATCTACAAAACACACCCTTGTTGGCTCAACCTAGCCCACACGCATATTTAAGGTAAAAACTTAGCACCGGACGCAACCGCGTGAACCGTGCAAACTGTAGGACAGTTACGGGCGCACCTAGCCCCTAACCGTTAAGGGCAAGGTCGTATGACCCATGCGACTGCGCGCTAGCATTAACATAGGCTCCTGTTTCATAAGCCAATGGTCAAAGGCCAAATGGCGGGTCATTTATATAACCGTTGGAACAAACACAACCCCACGCGCACCCATATGGTATAGCTTTGGGTCATATGTAATACAACGTGCGACCAAGGGCTGGGGCTAAGCCCCGACCCGGTCGCGCCCCAAACTACACGCACATACAAACTTTTAAATTTATTCCACCATATATATTACAAGGAACAACTAGTGGTGCGCTGGTTGGTGGCTCTTGGCCAAGTCTTTACCCCCTGCCTGGAGGTCGCGGGGTCAACTCCGGCCAACGACATAAATTTTAAACCAATAAATGTATGACATGTGGCGGCCATTGACTGGGCCACGTGTCGTCATCCCGTTCGCTGACAAACATGCCAGGTCACATGCCAACTGTCTGAATAACTGTCTACCACATGTTGTATATCCTGCCATGTGTCGTACGGCCTTCCATGTTAGCGTTCGTACGGACTGTACGGACGGTACAGTCAATAACCCTTTTTTTGGCCTGTTTGTAAATTTGAACAGAACGTGATATCTCTCGCTCTCAATGTCCGTTTGAACCCAAACGAGTTGCGTTGGGTTCGTAACGACAAGGCCTATGCTCTCGTTCGATTTGAAGCGATTCCGAGCACTTTGAATTTTTTAGCAAAATTTGATCCCCTGATCAGTTGTGTTCCTTCTTTTGCTAGCTAGATCTCTTGTGCAAGTATTTACCACATTCTACAATGCATGGCAACCTCGATATTATCACCAACAATTGTATGTGTTTCTCTCACTTCCACATGTCTGACTTAGTTAACTGATGATTGCATGGATCAATTAACTAGGAATAACTGGTAGTTTACTTTAGTTTATGTCAGCGAGTGTCTAAATCTCTCTAGATCACTACTATGGTGACTTCACTTAGCCAAGTAAAGTATATCATGTTTATTTGACCATTTTACTCATACATTGAATACAATTCTTGATTCTTTTCTCTCATCTCTTCTCTCCTTCTCTCAATTTGCAATCTTTGTATAAATTGTTTGTTGTTAGCTAGGTTTCACCACAATTCTACAATAACCACTTATTTATAAATATATGGACGAGTAATTTAATAAATCAAGRCAAACTTAACTCTTTTCTAATGAAAATTCTCCCCAAATATATTAAGAATTTTGCCAAAATCATAATTTCATTCCCTTGAAATGTTTATATATATATAAGTTTTTTCAAGGATTTTTTTTTGAGATTACTAAATATATTAATAAATTTGAATATTTAAATTTAGGTTTTTAATTTAATAATAATAATAATAATCTATTTTTAAGAAACAAAATCTAATAATATTTTTTAAAATATATATATATATATATATATATATATATATATATATATATATATATATATATATAAAAGAGAGAATTATAAATAAATACTTGTTATAATGTATAACAACATCAACATATAAAAGTATAAAATTATATAATATAGTATAAAAAAATATAAATAAAAAATTGTTCAAATTATTTTTTTTTGTTGCATAGAAAGTAGTAAGGTGTTTTATAGTTGAGTATGGGTAAGATGTTGGAGATGTTGTCACATACATAAAGTTACATTAAAAAATAATAATAATAAAAAAATAGACTTTAAGTTTTTGTTGCATAGAAAGTAGTAAGGTGTTTTATAGTTGAGTATGGTTAAGATGTTGGAGATGTTGTCACATACATAAAGTTACATTAAAAAATAATAAAAAATAAAAATAGACTTTAAGTTATGTGACAACAAAAAATAAATTTAAATTAAATTTAAATAACTACATACATATATGCACGTGACATCTAAAAAAGTAAATCAACATAGATTCATTTTAAACCCAAAGAAACATCTAAAAAAGTAAATCAACATAGATTCATTTTAAACCCAAAGAAACATCAAGAGGGTTCAAAAAATTAATACATCACATTTAATTAAATGATACAAATAATTACACCCTAAAAAATTTGATTCCAATTTAAGATGGATTTACACTAGTTTATAATAATCTATATTTATTTTAACTTGAGTTGTTTATTTGTTTATATTATTTATTTTAAAAATATATATAAATCTATCTTAATTTACAAAATAAAATAAAAAAATGAAGAAATCAAATTTATTTTAAACAAATATTTATTTTAAATTACTTATATTTTACAAATAAATTTACATTTCTAAAAATTCAATTTATAAATATTTTTACTATCAAAATAATAATTCATATTTTTAAATATATATACAATTTCACTATCAAAATAATAATTCATATTTTTAAAATATTTTCATTTTTTTTAAAATAAAATAAATTAAAATAAAAACATAATATAAATTATTGAATAAACTTAATATATTTATAATATTTAATATTTTTTTATTAAATATTAAATTTTATTCAATAATATATCTACAATATTTAATTTATTTAATTAAGTAACAAAATAACAAATAAATACAACTTTATTTAATATTAAACTCTATTTTTTTTGTTTGTTAATTTGTGCGGGACCTGTTGGCTCGCCTGAGCCACACCAACCCTTAACATGGTTGGATTTTTTGTCCCCGCAGGTTTCGAACCGGTGACTTTAACATCACGGAGTGACTTAACAACACACTCCGTCACCGACTGTCCTACACCTCGGAGACACATTAAACTCTATTTTAATATATTTACAATATTTAATAAATTTTATTAAATATTAAATTTTATTTTTATAAACTTTATTAAACATTAAACCTTATTTCCATAACCAAAATAGTCTCTATAATTTATTACTTATATAATTCATTATTTACATAAAACAAGACAAACAATATAAAAAATTTAAACTAAGATGAATGCCACATTATACTCTATTTAAAATTAAAAATCAAACTTTATAATTAGACAATCAAAGTTTTCTCATTAAGTTTTTGCTTTAACAAAATTTAAATCAAAATCAAAATATAGAAATTTTAAAATAAAATGAATGCCACATTATACTATATTTAAATTTAAAAAAAAATCAAACTCTATAATTCGATAATCAAAGATTTCTTATTAAAAAATTTACAAAATTTAATATAAATAATAAAAAATTTACAAAATTTAATATAAATAATAAAAAATTTCTTATTATTTTCTTTTTACTTTTTACAAAATTTAATCTTGATATTAATTTTATAAAGAATAATCATTTAAAAAAAATAGTGGACATCCAATTTATAACAATTATAGGCAACACCATCATAATTAAAGAATAATCATTTAAAAGAAAATAGTGCACATCCAATTGAGAACAATTATATGCAACACCGTCAACAACGATGGAACTGAGGCTTGTTTTTATAAAACACTACCATTATAATTGTATTTGGAAAACTTCTTTAATTGATCTCAAGTTTGGGTTCAAAAGCCACGGATAAAAAAGTGCGAAAGGACAATACCTTTACCTATATCATGAATAATCACCCTTATTATAGGGTTTGAAGTACCCTTATTTTGGTTTGAAGTACCAAAATACCCCATTCTTATGTACTCAATTTCTCTTTAATTTACTTTTAATTAAGAAATTCTCTTACACCAAATTATGATATATTCTATCATCAATTTTATCATTTATATAATAGTTTCATTTTCTCTCTAATTCAGGCTCTCTTGCATTAAATTATAACATTAATTTTATCAATCTGATTCAATAATCCATTAATGTTTTGCCATCAAATCATAACATATGATTAAGTGCAAAAATGTGCATTAGTGTATATTTAACTAGCTATCTATTAACATAAATGTTTTATTTAGAACATTAAAAATAATTTTAAAATAAAGAAAGAACAAAGATTTTGAAACCAAGAGGTTTATAATTGTTAGGATATTAATTTTAAGTTCAGATTTATTGAAGTTAAGTTTACCAAAAATTTAAATTTGTAAATATAAAACCTTGAAACCCCTATATTTGCTCATCATTTAAGAACTTTTTTAATAAATTACAAATTTACTCATAAATAAATAAAATTAGTATAATGATCATATAACGCATCATGAACACATTCAACAAAACATTTTTATTGATTAAACGATAATATATATATTAATTGATTAGTTTTTCTAAAAGAATAATGAGAATACTTATGAAAATAAAACAAGTGTTACTATAGTAGCAATGTCCTTGCCTCAAATGATATTGTGTTAGTCAAAGTGTAACTAATCTATATAGTGTCTTACTTCAAAAACATTCATATACCAACATTAATACGTTAAAAAAAATTAGTACTTACTCGAGAGCATAACCATCTCCTCTTGACCTTTGAATGCAAATCTCTGTGTTCGCTGGTTTACACTGAATATTTATATACCAACATCAATAAGTTAAAAAAAAAATAGTACTTACTCGAGAGCATAACCATCTCCTCCTGACATTTGAATGCAAATCTCCATGTTAGTTGGTTTACATCGAAGGTAGGGAAGGGATAGTGGAGATATCTCAAGATAGTGAAATAATTCCATTCCTTTTTGAGCCAAACTTTTGAAAATATTATTGGCTTTTCAACAATAATAACAACTAAATATGTTATTGAGCTAAATTGGAATACACATTGTAAATATGTTATTGACTTAAATTGAAATACACATTGTCGCTTGATATTGTATCATATAATGGATAAACAAAACCCTCTCTGTAAAAATATAACCTCCAAAGTCTCTTGTCCTACTTTCATTTAAAACAAACTTTGTTATTTGTGCCATTTAAACATTGAAAATTGAAATATTTTAGACAAATTATTGAATATGCCATTTAAACAATGAAATAGAGGTAGTTACAAATTTGAGTAATATCTCTAGCAACAAATGCGAGGATATCAACAAAAGAAACAGTGTTTGGGAAGATGGTTTCTAATCTCGATTTCTCTCCGTCGATCACATCAAACCAATGAAGGTTGGGATTGATACTGGGTTATATTTCTCTTCTATGTTGTTGGTAGCGGACCCGAACGAAGCAATCGTGGAAATGTATTTGTTTCTCTCTATCGATCACATCAAACCAATGAAGGCTGGGATTGATATTGGGTTATATTTCTCTGCTATGTTGTTGGTGGCGGACCTGGACGAAGCAATCGTGGAAATGTATCCATTGAGTCCAGGATCTACTCTAGGATTGCATCTTTGACAACCTCAAACACAAACCCACTTTAATATCCCTAGGATTGCATCTCTGACAACCTCAAACACAAACCCACTTTAATATCCCCATTGACACCCACTACTAAATTGACATAAAGTAATATGACAAGAAATGTCGATTTGATGTACTGATCAGTCTTCGCCATTTCCATTTCAGATTATAGATTTGTTTGCTAGACCAAACCAAAACCTCTAAGGTTTCAAAATGGATTAGATCCAGTCCTTTATCTCTCTAATTTTTTAGAGCAGTTTCCATGAAGATGCCTTTGCAATAGAGTAGTGACAAGTCAAAATTGTCAATGATGAATAGCTTCGGTGAATTTGAACCCAAAAATACAAAACAATATTTATCTGGAATTGACTAAAACTTCTGGATTCTGTCATTTGAAATTCTTTGATATTTTAAAAAACAAACGAATTACTTGTGCACACTAATAAAACTCTACACCAATATAAAAATATAAGATATCTCAAAGCTTATTCAACTTCCTACAATTTTTTGACATTTACTACAAAAATTTCCAAAACACACAACTTTACATATAATATACACTTTGAAGTAAGATCAAACACCATCTTTTCATCCTAAAATTTCTCTTAACTCTATTAATTCGAGAAAAGTATTCAATAACAAACTAGCTAAATGTCAAAACAAGTAACAACCATTAACAATGACGGTAAAACCTACACAAGAGTTCCCTTGCAAGAAGGTCTATATTTCATAATTATTTTTTATGTCTACAATCCCTTAGAAGTCAGGACGTACAAACATCATCATTATTGTTCATCCTTTATTCTCCGTGACCGTTCCATCCCTTGAAGGTGAGAATAAGACAAACAGGTTTGAACTTCAAGAGAGCCTCAAAAGTTGTCATATATACATATCTTTCATTTCACTCAAGACCTTTCGGATCGTTTACTCTCTGTTCTACCACACTTATCCTTTATATTTATATTAGGTTACTCACTTTTGTATTAAGAAATATATGTTCCCATGAAGTTGAACATAGAGAGCCACATACATTTCCTTGTCGCTAAATAAAGTTTTTCTCAATGTAATATATATGGTGCAATAGTTCCATAAGGCTCAAAGTGCACCCGAAATCAAAATATAGAAAGGGAAAGCATGAAAAGTGCAAAAAATCAATTTCCCTGAACAATTTGGCATAAATGAAAAAATAACACACTACGGTCATTGAAGCATCCAAACCTTTTTCCAGAATTTTCTATCCATTTTCTTTTGTTTGAAAAACGTGAAATGTTTTCGTATTTGAATGGTATTGCAACTGTTAAAATGTTTACAAATAACCACTTTGTTAATGATAATAATTACATGGGAGAATTTATGTTTTCTCTTATATTACCTCATATCCCCACACCCACTCCTATATATGAGGGTGGGGTGGGTGGTAATATTAGAAAAAACATATGGTCACATTAATGGCTACTGCTATCCAAGCTCACATTTAAGGTTGTTGTTATGCATGCCTACATTAATGTCCCTCACTCCATATATCTTTTGTAACTTTACCTATATTTAGTGTTTAGTAATTCATACTCATAAGTGTCACTCATAGAAGATTGTAACTCCTTTTTTCTCAAAACAAAAGGTGGGATTAGTGACTGTAATATGACTCAGAGCATTACAACATGTGTTTTTTGGAAGTGTGTTATTGCAATTAGCCTGAAAAGGACCATTTGGGCCCAGAAGAGAATCCATGCTGCCATGGATATGGCTTGACTTGGTGTCCATAGCTTCTCAGGATGGTTTCATACTTTATGTGCTGAGGGTTTAGCACATTCACTTGTTGTTACTAGTAGCTAATGTTGTTCATATATTGTTGTTAGTGTTGTAGAATCTGCTATCAAATCTACTGTTGGAAACTTGTTGGAATTTTCTCTTGTTAGCACTAAAGCTATTATTGTCGGTACAATTATTACTATTGTTTTTGTTTATGTCGTTGTGGCTATTAGAACTTATCAGTTTACAGATTCATTAAACAAAACAAAAAAATCAAATTCCAAGTTTCTGGTCCATAACAACAACTGTTAACTTTTTATTGGCAACTCAAACTCTAGTCAAGAGTTATCAAACAAATATAGCTACAGAAAAAGTATATTATTCTATGTGAATAAATATTTTTTTTTTGGTTAGATCATTGTATCTTTGGTGACATGTATGCACACAATGTACAAGTCACATGTTAATAAATAAACAAAAATGGTTAGATAATTGTTTTTTTGGCGACATATATGCACACAATAAACAAGTCATCCCTATCATTTTGACCAAAAAAGAGTGTTTCTCAAAACCCTGTGACTATGGCTACACTTCTTCCATTGGATACAACCAATATCAACGTATTTGAAGGTATTATAATTTCTATATCTAGAAACTGCTTTAGATGATCTTTAGGAAAATATCGTTTAGTGCTACAAAATGGAAAGTAAAATGCAAATTCCTAACAGGTTTAACTTACATTCAGGCAGGTGTGAGCTTATTCCAGTATATTCTTTCTCTCCAGATAACCATGGAAAATCATATGTCTGTTCCTTTTCTCCAAACTTGTGCAAGGGTCGTAATGCTCTACCCTCCAAACTCAATGAATTATAGTTCGGATGAGTTTGCCAACTTGTTGTCATCCTTCCTCCTTCAGGGTGCCCACTAAAATGCATAGATAGCATCTTGGGAGGCCTAAAAGAATCATCAACATTATTTGTTTCTCCTCCATCTATGAGCATTTTGTATCCACTATTGTGCAACAAAATCAATCGAAGAAATGCCCTATAGTAAAATCCCAAGGGTGTGATGAAAAAAATAAAAAAAGACATGAATTGAGTTCTAACCTTAAAAAAACAATGCTTGCCAAAGGATTATCAAGAGATAGAAAATACATGTATAAGTAAAGGTTATGATATCATTGCAGTTTCAACTAGCTATGGATACAGTCCCAAAACACAAGGAAATAAAAAATTACTCAACCACATAATCTAAAAACTCATGTCTATTTTGAGAGACGACATACTTACTTAACATCCTTCGTGCCATCGACAAAAGACTATTTCTAATATTTTCCAAGACAATGCTCAGCAACAACCTCAATTAAAACCTCCACCTGTTTAACTGAAGATATGCATAAGGACCAAAGAAATCTTGAATCTTGACCAAAAGATGGATGTTGAACATGGGATTGTAGATTTTGATCCACATTTCTAGAAGGTCTAGGTGGATTCTCTATAATATGTTGATTATAGGCCTAAATTAAACCCACCATAGCAGTAAATGAAAGAAAAAAAAACAAATCAACTCTAAACATGGAACTTCGAGTGATTGGCATGGTCAAGTAATTCATATAAGATCTTTTTTTTCAACATAAACTAGTGTAAATTCAAGTAATTTGCTTAAATCCTGGCTGTGAGATACTTTCTAATTGGGAAAATTCATTTCAACATATGGCCCTATTAAATAAGCCAATTAATTAAGACTCGTCACCTCTTACTTCCAAGCTCTAGATGGCTCGAGTCACAAAAGGCACCATGAACAAATCTCCAATACTAGGTCAGTCAGGCAGTGCAGATAACACATATAATTTGTGGACAACAAGAATCTAATCACCCACGTCTTCTTGGCCTTAGATGTTAGTGTTGGAAATAGTAATTACAATTCGGTGAGATTTATGTCTCCGTTGATTTGTCAGTCAGTCAACCAGTTTTCAGTCTGCAAATACAAATTCACAAGTTTACTCAAACTCAGTTTTTGTTAGTCGGAAAGCAAGGGAGTTATTTAATGAATCCAACAATTATATTTCTTGAGCTCAGTTAAGTAGATAGAAGTCAATCGAATTTATTAATGTCTTTATTGTTTAGTCAGTTTTACTTATTCATGAAGTCTCAGTCTTATCTATTTATGTATGACACTTTAGTTAGTCGATATACACACGCATGAGAAGCAACAACAACAACTGAAGATAGTCAAAGAAGTATGAGAGATTAATCTATGTGTTTTTTGTAAGTTGCAGAAGGTGTTTAGAAGTCATTAGAGCCAAAATTCAACACAGTATTGTATTATGTATTAGCACATAGCGCCGAAGTTTATTATACATCAAGTATTTTGTGTTTTATCAATTTCATGTGTATTTATGAGCTTCTGTTGTGTTTATGACTTTATGGGTTAAATATTAGCACAATGCCAAGAAATTGTTTCATTAAGTGTTTTATCACAGCGCACAGTAAATCATGCAGTCTGTGCACTGCACGGTAAGTCCCTAGAGATCAAACAAGGATTTTTTGTGGCACACAGTATTTGTAACTACATTGCGCAGAGTTTGTTTGTGCATTGTATATTTGAGATCTAGTATCATAACATGTTGATCAGAGAAAATTTTATCAAAGTAAAGTTTCAATAGAAACAACTCTGTCATAAAGTATGGCTTCTACTTCAAATCTACAACCTCCCACTTTTACAGGAAAGAATTATGAATTATGGTCCTTCACAATGAAAGCGTTATTCTGAGGTCAATATGTATGGGAGATAGTCGAGAATGGCTATGTGGAACCAACATATCATGCAACATACAATTCTCTCACACAAGCTGAGAAGGATGTTTTGAAAGATCAAAGAAAGAAGGATGGAAAGGCAATGTTTTACATACATCAATCCATGCAAGGACAAGATCAGTCACACATCGCAAATAGTCCTTCCAGTCCTATGTTTATGGCATGTGTTGAAGCAATGCCTATAATTTCCCCAGTTGAATGCAATTTTTCTCAAGATAGTCCGTGTGACATTTGGTATCTATATTCAAGTTGCAGTAATCACATGACAGGAAACATAGAATTGTTTTCTAGTTTGGATAAGTCAGTCCAAACCAAGGTTACACATGGAAAATACATCCAAGTCACGGTCTTAGGCAAGGGAATGTCATACACTCACTACGAGGACTAGAAATTTTTGCCTTTTTCTCGAGCGACAGAATCCCTGAGTTCTTACAGGGTCCTAACACAAGCTAGCTCTACCTGTTGGAGCCTTCACTAAAAAAATCCACTAGGTCTTTCATTGAAAAACTGTCAACTCAAGCACCAAGCACGGGCTTCACCTCCATGTGATCCTCGGTCATGACCACAGGCCAAACAAACTAAGCGCCTATTTCGCATTTCGCGATTCAGCGAAGAAAGCGGGTCAAATATTTCGACCCAGCAAATGTCGAACCCCGAAAGGGCTAGCGAGTGACAAGCCTCCCATTGTGGTCTGGTCCATGTGACCCTGTTCCACGACCATGCACTTAAACCGACAAAGTCAAAGCACTTACCGGCTTTTCGCGATTCGGGAAATCATGATGCGTGATCTCTCCCTTTCCCTTTAAATCCCCGAAACTCGAAATCTCTGCAGTTTCCCTCCAAAGGAGATCAACAGCTATTAGCCTCCCCTGATCCGATGGTTTGGATCCTTTTGGGATTCCTGTACCCAGGAGTTTGAAATGCAACGACTCCCAAACTCTTATCATTTGAATCTTTGAATTTCAGTATGGGGATTTGTGTAGGAGATCAACGGTCCGTGAGGGTTTTGGATTCAACAGTCCACGAGATTTCAGAACTTTCCCTGAACTCTAAACGTTCGCCACGTGTCTCCTCCGATGGACGGTCTAGATCTTTTCGAGACTCATCCTTGTTACCACAGAATGCATCGGGGTTTCAGGTACCAGGGTTTCGCGACCTACGAATACAGGGATTCTTGCCCTTTGGTCTCTCGGGTGCCAGAATGCCGAAACGTTGACCGACAGCCACGTGTCCCTCCGATGGATGGCTGTGATCTTTGGCCACGATTAACCATTGTGATCTTTTCTTGATGATCAACGATCATGATCAAATCCCGACCTTCTCAAAATTTTTCACACCTAAATCGATTCGGGGTTTCACGAGTCGCGAGGAAAAGGGTTCTTTCCCTTTGGTCTCCCGGGTGCCGGGACATCGAAACGTTGACCAGCAGCCACATGTACCCTACAAATGGACGGCTTAGGTACTTCCATGGATCTTGGGATCTACAGTCTCGATTTCTTCGTTACTTTCGAAGGTCAAAAATGGGGTCGAGGCATTAGCACCTGCATTCCTTCCTCCAATATAATGGTCATGACAGACTTTAGATCCTCCGAAAGGATCTCGTCCATGCATATAGCAAAAGAAAGGGTATTCTAGGTATCGAACCACCGAAAATTCCTAACTCATCCCCACGTTTTCATTTTGGGATTTCGCAAGTCGGGGTTTCGGAACTTGCGAGTACAAGAGGACTCGCACTTAGGTACCCCGGGTGCCGAAACACCAAAATATTGAATTCTAAGAGTACCATTCTCTCTCGTACAGGGTTTTAAGACCTACACCATAAAATTCTCCTACCGGTCCTTGGGTAAATTTCACCAGGTTTGAAGACCCGGCTGCAAGGTATTCTAAAATCTCTGAATGGTTAACTTCTGTGACTGATAGTAAGAAAGATCAAGGGTTCACTAAGATGGTAGTCCTTTCCAGGAACCTACCCCGGCTCTAGAGAGTGAGGGAACTCTCCCGAAAAGGGTGTCCCTGTGGGGAGGTCTATCCAGGGCATTACTTGAGACAAATAAGGGAACAAATTTCTCGAGAACAGACTTGAAAGCTTAATTTGTTCAGTATATATATATATATATATACATATATATACGTAAGCCGTATATGGTCATTCCAATATAAGCATGCAACCACCATTTCCGATCAAAACATCATACAGACAATTCTTATACTGAAACCATTCATAATTGCACAAACCATGAGCATACATTTCAGAATATTCAGTTCAAGATACAAGATATAACACTCATCAGAAAAACACCAGGTATGATGCAACTGCTGAGAGGGGTGCTCGTTTCCACCCAACTGTAGGCTCAGTGACTCCGAATGGATTTACCACTAGCCACCCCCGAGCTAGACCACGATGTTGTGAGACTGAGTCTTTATTCGTCAGAAGTCGAGAACGAAGGTTACTCTCCTTCTTCTCTGCTCATCAATCACTCTGTATTTTTCCAGAGTCCCTCTGATTTCTCCCCTCTTGCGATCTCTGTCGCGACTGCCCCCTCCCACACTCTTTCCTTCCTTTTCTTTTCCAGTGAGGTTGCGTGTGGCACCAAACTTCCTCGCACTGGTCAAGCCTAAGGACTTTACGGATGGGCGGTTCACCCCCCCCCCATCCCTCATTAACTCATGAGGAGCCCTTTACCTACCAAACTGGCGAGTCATTTATTTCAGGGCCAGCAAGCCGCTCTTGATTCTTTGGGCCAGTGAAGACCAAATACGGTGTTGGTTCTGTGGAAGTTAACACCACCATTCTAGGTGCCTTCCACCACTTTTCATCAACTATCGTGGTCTATTTTTCAGCACATCCCCCCTCTCAGCAGTCCTACAACATACATTCATAACATTATTTACATTCGTCGACCTTTTACACTAAGGTCCATTCAAATCACACATTCACATCTTTGAGTTTGCCATAGTTCATGGCCAGTATAGTTATTTTTACAGACTGGGGGAAACAGGGTGTCAGAATTCCCTCCCCCTTAAAGGAACATTGTCCTCGATGGTCTATCTATCAATGTGACATGTATGTACAGAGGTAAACAAAATTGGATATTCTTGTTTCATGGCATCCTCCATTTCCCATGTAGCCTCATCTGGGCCAAAATGTCTCCACTGCACCTTGACCTGTGCAATGGTTCAGTTCCGGAGTGGGGTTTCCTTTCTGTCCAATATTCATTGAGGTTCTGGTAGGAATTCTCCCTCCGGTTCCACCTGGATCATAGACCAGTCAATTATATGATTAGAATCATGTACATATTTCTTCAATAATGAAACATGGAAACCATTATGTGCTTTTACTATGGGAGGAAGTGCTAGCCTATAGGCTACAGGTCCCACTCTATCTAGATCCTCAAAGGGTCCACAATACTGAGGTGCCAACTTGGCACAAGATCCCATCTTCAGGGAACTCTTCCTGGGTCTAACTCTGAGATATACATGGTCTCCCATCTTGAACTCTCTTGGAGTTCTCTTTTGGTCGGCATAACTTTTCTGTCGGTTCTGAGTGACCTTCAGGTTTTTTTTTATCAGAGTCACTTGTTGTTCCATTTCTTTCAACATGTCGGGTCCAAAAGAAATTATGTTTATAGGATTACTCCAACTGACAGGAGTGTTGCACGGCCTACCATAGAGGACTTCGAACGGACTCATCTTCAGGGATTCTTGGTAGCCATTGTTGTAGGCAAATTCCACCAATGGTACGTAGTCTTCCCACTTCTTGGGTTGATGCATTACATGCATTCTTAACATGTCTTCTAGTATTTGGTTCATTCTTTCTATCTGTCCGTCAGTTTGAGGGTGATAGGTGGTGCTAAACAACAACTTTGTCTCTAAACCATCCATCAGTGATTTCCAAAAGTTGGAAGTAAATTTCGTGTCTCTGTCAGACACGATTTCTTTCGACATACCATGAAGTCTGAATATCTCCTTCATGAATACCCGGGTGATGTCTATTGCCTTGCAATTCGACTTGATGGGGATGAAATGAGCAGACTTTCTCAACTTATCCACCACTACCGTAATGGTGTCATTATGTTTGGTTGAGGTTGGTAACCCAGTGATGAAATCCATGGAGATGATTTCCCATTTCCATTCTGGGATTGGCAAGGGTTGCAATAATCCTGCTGGGTGTCGGTGTTCTACTTTAACATGTTGGCACTCTATGCATTTGGATAAGTACTCGGCTATGTCTTTCTTCAACCCAGGCCAGTAGAATTGTTTCCTGGTGGCCGTGATCATCTTCTGGTATCCTGGATGACCAATATAGGGTCTCTTATGTAGTTCTTCCAGTATGAACCTCTTCAAGTCATCACAATATGGAATGTACAATCTGCTTCGGTAAGTGAGAAGACCTCTTTCCATCATCTGGTAGTCTCCATACTTTACCTGGGTGGGATCTTGTTGTAGGTACGAGGTCACAGTCTGGAAGAATGGATCTGTTTCTTATGCATTTCTGACTCTTTCCTTGACATCCGTCTCACAGGTGCTCACCGCTGCCAGGTGAATTGTTTTCATACTTCTGCAAAGGGCATCGGCCACCCTATTTTCTTTTCCTTTAATGTGTTTGATTTCGAAATAAAAATCGCTAAGGAGGGCCATCCACCTAGCTTGTCTGGCATTGAGATTTGGTTGGTCAAACAAATATCGCAATCCATAGTGATCTGTCATAAGTACAAATTTCCTTCCCGGGAGGTAATGCCTCCACATTTTTAAGGCATGCACTATGGAAGCCAGCTCTAGATCGTGAGTCACATAGTTGACTTCGTGCTCATTCAATTCCTGGGATTCATAGCAGACCACATTTCCTCCTTGCATAAGGACTCCTTTGATCCCTTCCTTGCAGGTGTCTGTGCACACGAGGAAATCAGCTTTGGGATCGGCGATCTTCAACACGGGTGCGTGGGTCAATAGATGTTTCAGGGTTTGAAATATTTCTTCACATTTCTGTGTCCACATGAATTTAGTCCCCTTCTTCTGGAGGGCAGTGATTGGAAAACCAATCTTGGAGAATCCTTTTATAAATCTCCTATAGTATCCTGTTAATCCCATAAAGGATCTGATATCCGAAACGTCCTTTGGGGTAGGCCATTCCATGATGGACCTGATATTGTCAGGGTCTACTGCTACCCCTTCTTCAGATAGGACATGGCCTAAGTAATGTATTTTCTTCTGGAAGAAGTCGCATTTGTTGAATTTGGCATAGAGCTGATGCTCTCTTAGCACTTGCAGCACAAGCCTAATATGCTCTTCATGCTCTTCTCTATTCTTGGAGTAGATTAATATATCATCAATAAAAACCAACAAAAATTTGTCTAGGAATTTGTTGAGTACATTGTTCATCAAGCGCATGAAAATGGCAGGGGCATTGGTTAACCCAAATGGCACTACCACAAACTCATAGCGACCATACCTCGTCCAGAAGGTAGTTTTATGGATGTCTTCACCCTTGATTCGGACTTGATGGTATCCCGACCTCAATTCAATCTTTGAGAAAATAGAAGCACCTCCCAATTGATCAAACAGATCATCGATCCTGGGTAAGGGGTACTTGTTCTTTATGGTTACCTTATTGAGCTGTCTATAATCTACACACAATCTAAGGGTACCGTCCTTATTTTTCACAAACATGACTAGTGCTCCCCATGGAGACACGTTGGGCCGGATATAGCCCTTATCCACCATTTCTCTCAATTGCAATTTGAGTTCAACTAGCTCAGGTGTGCTCATCCTGTAGGGTGTCCTAGACACCGGCACCGCTCCCGGTGCAAGTTATATCGAGAAGTCAATGTCCCTTCTCATAGGTAGACCCGGTACCTCTTCCGGAAATACATCTCTGTATTCTCTCAGGGTGGGGTGGTCTTCAAGGCTTGGTTTGTCACCTTCAATTGTTTTTAACACCTGTATTGCATATAGGGGACATCCCTTTCAACAATACTTTCTCATTTGCAGAGATGATATTTGTCTCACAGAGACAGGTTTTCGGATTCCTTGAAGGGTTATTCTTCTTCCTTCTTTACTTACACACTCTAAGGTTTTATGGTAACAGTCCAGTCTGGCTTTATGGGCAGCTAGCCAGTCCATACCAATCAACAGATCATATGATCTTAGGGGTAATATGTTAAGGGTTGCTTGGGTGGGGAATTCACCCAACATTATTTGGCAGGATGGTATGACCTCTGCTACACTTCTTTTGGTGCCAGTGGCTAATTGTACCAACCATGGCTTGGTTTTTTTATGTGGTTATAGTTTACACTTATCAACAGCCTTAGGGGATATATAACTCAAATTTGAACCAAGGTCAATCAGAATAGACACTAGATGATTGGAAATCATACCTTCTATTTCCACCACTGAAGCTTGGCGGTCATCTTAGTTATTATCCAAGGATGCATAAATTTGCGGCACACTCCTGGCTAGATCATTGACGGTGGTAGCTTTCTGGATGTTGTAAACTCTCTGACTATTCTATTGTCGGTGTGGACAGTCTCTTAGTAGATGTTCTTCTCCACAACCCCAACATTTAAAAGGTTCTTTCTTTGGGTTATCAACCTTCACTGGTACAGATCTAGAAGTTTTATTTCCGCCCAAGGAGGGAAAGTTCTGCTGGTGTACACTCTGGGATGGGAAGCTCATCCTTGGGTTCTTCTTATAGTTCTTAAATCTGGGGGATTTAATCCCCTTTTTCTGAAATCCTGAACTATTCTTCTGTTTCCATCCTTCGTGAGGTTCTATCCAATGTCCAAACTGTTCATGACAATATGTTTCCTTTCGGATAGTGCCTTCTAGGGTCTTTGGCTCATCAAATTCAATTTTGTTTCGATAGTCCTTGGGTAGTCCACTGATGAAGCCTTGGACTTTTGCCTTTTCTACTTTTATATAAGGTACATACCTCAACAACTCGAGGAATATGCTGACATATTCCTCTATAGTGAGTTTCCCCAGTTTTAGTTCATAAAATTCCTTAGTCTTCTCGTCGAAATAGTTTTCCAACAGACACTTCTTCCGGAAGTATTTCTCAAACCATTCCCAAGACAAGTCCTCTTCGCAAACCCCTTTCACATTCTTAAGGTCTTCCCATCAAATGAAAGCCTTTCTGTTCAAGTTGAAGGTGGCCACTCGGGCCTTCAAATTTTTTAAGAAGTTATGGACTCTGAAATACTTCTTTAGTCCAAGCAGCCAGGCCTCTGCTTCCTCTCCCTTATTTATATCTCTGTCGAAGGAGGGTGGCTTGGCGTTCTTGAATCCTACGAAATTATGACTCCTGGAGAGCTTTCGATTCTTCTGTTTTCTTTGGAAAGGAGAACTAGTTCCACTGCTAGAAGATCCTTCCGAGTTTCCAACTTCCTTCACATAGGAATCGTCCGATGCTCGTCCCTTACCTCTAGGGTGGACCTTTCTCGAGGTGCTCCTCTCAGTGTGGACACTGATATGACCATGTTTCTGTATCTCAGGTTCATGCTGTAACTGTCTTTGTATGTCGAAAAAGCTCTGCAGTAAAAATGCATTAATTTCTGTTTTCTTTTCTTGCTCTTTTATCATACTCTCGTTGTCGGCCTTGCAGCTCTGTAATTTGACCATGAGGCTCCTCGCAGTCTCAACTAGATCGAGAGGGGTCCCTATCACCCTCCTTTCGTCTGACTCTTCGTCTCTATTGTGGGAGCCTTCCCCCACTTCTTGGTGAGTCACCATTCTAGGCATCTGTAATTTCCCGCGGTTGATCATCTGCTTTAGTGTGCAAAAGAAAAGAAAACGTTGGTTGGTAGTCAACATTTACATGCATTTATAATCTGCGTATAATTCATATTCCTCACATGCATACATACTACAGGGGTTTTTCATTCTTAATTTCGACCTTCTGATTGAGGGGTTCGAGATAGAGAGTTACTCCCCTAATCAGTACTTCGAATGAAGTCTCTGCACAACTCGTTCATGAGCCCAAGCAGGCCAAGTGCTGTAACCATGCTCTAATACCAATTTGTCACACACCCACTACGAGGACTAGAAATTTTTGCCTTTTTATCGAGGGACAGAATCCCTGAGTTCTTACAGGGTCCTAGCGCAGGCTAGCTCTACCTGTTGGAGCCTTCACTAAACAAATACACTAGGCATTTCATTGAAAAACCTTCAAATCAAGTACCAAGAACGAGCTTCACCTCCATGTGATCCTCGGTCATGACCACAGGCCAAACAAACTAAGCGCCTATTTCGCATTTCGCGATTTAGCGAAGTAAGCGGGTCAAATCTTTTGACCCTGCAAACACCAAACCCCGAAAGGGCTAGCGAGTGACAAGCCTCCCGTTGCGGTCTGGTCCACATGACCCTGTTCCACGACCACATGCTTAAACCAACAAAGTCAAAGCACTTACTGGATTTTCGCGATTCGGTAAATCGCGATGCGTGATCTCTCCCTTTCCCTTCAAATCYCTGAAACTTGAAATCTCCATAGTTTCCCTCCAAAGGATATCAATGGCTATTAGCCTCCCCTGATCCGACGGTTTGGATCCTTTCAATATTCCGGTACCCGAGAGTTCGAAATGAAACGACTCCCAAACTCTTGTCATTCAAATCTCTGAATTATGGTATGGGTATTCGTGTAGGAGATCAACGGTCCGTGAGGGTTTTGGATCTAATGGTCCACGGGATTTCAGAACTTTCCCCAAACTATGACTGCTTGCTATGTGTCTCCTCCAATGGACGGCCCAGATMTTTTAGGGACTCATCCTTGTTACCACAGAATGCATCGGGGTTTCGGGTATCGAGGTTTTGCGACCTGCGAATATAGGGATTCTTTCCCTTTGGTCTCTCGGGTGTCAGAACGTCGAAACGCCAAYCGACAGCCATGTGTCCTTCTGATGGACAGTTGTGACCTTTGGCCATGATCAACCGTTGGGATCTTTTCGGGATGATCAATGGTCACGATCAAATCTCGACCTTCTCAAACTTTTTCACACCTAAATCGATTTGGGGTTTCAGGTACCAGGGTTTCGCGAGTCGCGAGGACAAGGGTTCTTTCCCTTTGGTCTCCTGGGTGCTGGAATGCCAAAACACCGACCGGCAGCCACGTGTACCCTACAAATGGACGGTTCAGGTACTCCCATGGATCTTGGGATCTACGGTCCCGATTTCTTCGTTACTTGCGAAGGTCAAAAAGGGGGTCGAGGCATTAACACCTACATTCCTTCCTCCAATATAACGGTCGTGACAAACCTTAGATCCTATGAAAAGATCTTGTCTGTGCATATAGCAAAAGAAAGGGTATTATGGGTATCGAACCACCGAAAAGTCCTAACTCATCCCCACGTTGTCATTTCTGGATTTCGCAAGTCAGGGTTTCGGGACTTGCGAGTACAAGAGGACTCGCACTTAGGTACCCTGGGTGTCGAAACACCGAAATATCAAAGTCTAAGAGTACCATTCTCTCTCTTGCAGGGGTTTAAGACCTACGCCATAAAATCCTCCTACCGGTCCTTGGGTAAATTTCACCAGGTTTGAAGACCCAGCTGCAAGGTATTCTAAAATCTCTGAATGGTTAACTTCTGTGACTGATAGTAAGAAAGCTCAAGGGTTCACTAAGATGACATTCCTTTCCAGAAACCTACCCCAGCTCTAGAGAGTGAGGGAACTCTCTCAAAAAGGGTGTCCCTATGGGGAGGTCTATCCAGGGCATTACTTGAGACAAATAAGGGAACAAATTTCCCGAGAACAAACTTGA